>JBAMJV010002835.1:10000-52500 GCA_037951105.1 Echinarachnius parma | reverse complement strand
TAGTACCCCTTCTTCTCTATACACAGCTGAACGCACACTCACAATGGCGCACGCGTTGATCGTTACTAGATGCAGTATGGCGGGCATCATGAGTCTTTAGTATGGCAAGTACCCCGTTCCGTTATTTGTGGGCCACCCTGTATACAAAATCAGTATCAAACGATCTTTGAAGAAAACTTGTTGAAATGCAAATATAACGTAGCAGCCTATCATTTTAATGTTCAAATATATAGGAATATACTTTTCAACGTTCCTGGACTCGTTTCATAAAACGTTTGCAATTGTTGTAAGTGTCCAATTGCTTTAACTACCATGACAACAGCTGCAATGCTGCATCCTGATTGGCTGTTGACCTACACTCATGGCTAGTGTTAAAATAATTGGACAACAATTGGAAAATATTTCTGTAACGGGACTTCTAATCGAGTAACGAATATGAAGCGAATGTTTACGTACATAAGTCTAATTTTGTTGCATTACATTAGTTATGAGTGTATGTTGAAATTACCTTATAATAATTATGATTAATGTGACAAGTAAACGACTTAATGAATGATATTACAACACATACAAATACAGCATAACATGTGAAAATAATGTGAATCGTACCTTGGATGAACACAAGGGCCTCGTTGCAAACTACAATCGATTGTAAGTTACAATTGATTGTACGTCAGAGCGGGTCCCGATCATGTGACTAAATGAGAAACTCTGATTAGTTGAAATGCGCAAAGCTTCTTACTTACAATAATTGTTACTAATACTCGATTGTATCCTTTTCTGCATTGGTGAAAACAGAGAGACCAAATCTTCGATTGAATGTGCTCAATTTTAACTGTATTTCACGATAATATATGAAACTGTCTAAATTGATTTTATGTTACGCACAAATGATCGATCAAAGGCGATATTTAAATTAGTATTCCTATATTAGAGGCTTCGGGACGGAATTGAGGTAAGAATTGAAAAATTGAATTAAAACAAATTACAATGTACGCGAAAATGGATTTTTTTTTAAATCAAGAAATCACATTGCAATGATGATAAAGATTAAATGTTGCAATGTTTATTGCGAGATAAGTTCATCCAATACCACGATGGCCAATCTGCACGATTCCTCCTTTGCCATTTTTCTACTATTACATAACAAAACAAATCAATCATAACTAGAAATATCACTGAATGTGATTAATACCCCCCCCCCCCCCCGCAGCACTGCTTTGTAACCCTTACCCGAGAACATCAAGTGAACCAAGTTTCATTACAATTTCTTGAAAATTGTGGAAGTAGTTCGTTCTTCAAAGTTACCTTATTTTAGTGCAAAATTGTGGTTACCATGGCAACGCCTTATCAAAAAGGAAAACAAGAAAAATATGTCTTGCTCACCCTTACCCCCAAAACAATCAAGTGTACCCCGTTAAATTAAAATTGCTTAACAATTGTGGAAGTAGTTCGCTCCACAAAAAATACTTAATTTTTGGTGCAAAATTGTGGTTACCATCGCAACCCCTTATCCAAAATACATGAAAATTTGTATTGCACACCCTTACCCCAAGAAAATCAAGTGTATCAAGTTTCATTAAAATTGATCGAAAATTGTGAAAGTAGTTCGCTCCTCAAAGTTACCTTATGTTTGGTGCAAAATTGAGGTTACCATGGCAACGCCTTATAAAAAAAACACGACAAATATGTCTTGCACACCCTTACCCCAAGTACATCAAGTGTACCAAGTTTCATTAAAACTACTTGAAAATCGTGAAAGTAGTTCGCTCCACAAATTCTTTTTAGGTGCAAAATTGTGGTTACCATCGAAACCCCTTATCCAAAATACATGGAAATACGTAATGCACACCCTTACACCAAGAACATCAGGTGTATCAAGTTTCATTAAAATTGCTCTTAAATTGTGGAAGTAGCTCGCTCCTTATAGTAACCTTATATTTGGTGCAAAATTGTGGATTCCATGGCAACGCCCTATCCAAAACACGAAAAATATGTCTTGCATACCCTTCATCAAGTGTACCAAGTTTCATTAAAATTGCACGTAAATTGTGGAAGTAGTTTGCTCCTTAAAGGGGTAGTTCAGTTTGGGTATAGACGGCGCTGCACAAAATTATTTTTTGTGGAGGTCCGGCGATCTGAACTTTTGTTCAGGGAGCTATTGTCTGTTCATGCATGGGAGGTTATCTTTTCACGCATGTGAGATAATCTTTCACTGCGTTGCCAACTCGTTCTCGGAGACCGTACTACGCTTTGGTCGCAGTGGGAGCGCCGCGTGATCTACGATCGATAACAATAGGGAACAATGAACGCCGCTCTCGCTACGTTCTCAACTCGTTCCTACTACGCGTCGTCTCGCGCTTCCAAAATTTGTAATGCGGATAAGGAGCGTAGTAGGAGCGTATGGTGGTGTGACGGGGTTATTAAGGCGTACGAGGCGATGAAGGGGGAGTAAAAAATAAATAAATTCAAGGACCAAAAATGCTCTTTTATGCAAACTAAGGTACTATTCGGGTTAAATGCATGACACGATTGGTGAAAGTATGTCATATCCGAGCCGAAGCATGTCATATTGTGTGGAGTGATGTCACAATCCAGCTGAATCATCTCAATTTGAGCAGCTGATCGAGTCATCAAGTGGTGACGATTTGTTTGTGTTTTTGCTTGTCATTTGTAAGAAAGAATGTATGGTATTCTGGCAAAACAATGCACCCAACGATAATGCGCCTGCACGCCTTTATTTTAGCCCCTTATGAAGACCATGGTTAAAGGAATAGTTCAGTTTCGATTAGAGGGCGTTTTGAGAAAAAATTTGTTTTGTGAGGTAATGATAAACTAAGCGTTAATAATACATAAGAGTACATAATTTGAAAGATATAATGAAACTTCTTTGATCAAAATTGGTTCAGAAACAACGGAAAAGTCCATACTGATATATCCGATTGGAATAAATGTTGGGGAACAAATTTTATTCAATAATTTAAGCAAATTAAAGAATCTAACACTTTTCTAAAAATTTACCAAATGTGTTTTTTGTATGATCTCTTTATTGAATAATTATTTTAACCAACATCACATACACATTTTTTAAAAACTAATGTGTTGAAACTAGAGGTATCTGGAGCTCGCCCTCTTGTGTTAACGGCTGCATTTTTAATGAAAAAATACTGTTTCCTAACGGTTTATATGTTTTACTTCAATTAAAGCATTATTGAATTATAACTGTTAGTTTTAAATGATAACTTTCAGTTACTACAATTCTGTTTAACAAAAACTATACTATCCCTTTAAATGTCTACACAAACAACATTACAGAGATTGTGTATCGGAAACTGTCAAGATATATTCGTAAGTACGTTTATTTGTGCGCACTTGACAACACTGAGCCAGTGTTTAAATCGCATCGTGCGCTCGATTTTTTCAACATGGCAACACGCGTCTCATTTAGGAATCAGCACTACCTTGAACATGCAGCTTGTTTCTTATGTCATGCCTTAACAACTTAGATTGTTAAAGACCCATGAGGACTGTACAATCTTATTGCCGAACCCGAAATATCCGACATCGGTCAGTGGGTCAGCATCCGTCGCGTCCAGTATGGCTTCCTTGCCATAGGGCGTGAGTGTGATCCGACCTCCGGATCCCAGGGTGAAGGTGAACCGACGGAATTCGGTGTCCGACAGAGGTGGGTCACTGATCATGACAGAGGTAATCGATCCACAGTCTTTCTCGAAGCATCGTCTGACGTTGAGTTGAGTGAGCTTGTCCCCCTCACCACCAATCACTAAAATTCAGAATATTTAGTGGGAAAATAGAAAAGAACATAGTATTACTCTCACTCAAAGTGCATTCACTATGCAATTTAGTAAAAATCTGAAACCCGGAAGTGTATAGAACGGCCAGGGAGGGTTGCACAAAGGATCTAAGTTTAAGTTGTTTAAGTTGTAAGTTGTACCATGCCATTTCCCCGGTTGGACGTAACGAATTTTGAAAGGCAGATATATGTCTGTATTGGTTTTGTAAAATTATCCGCGAGCTTCGCAACCTGGCTATTTGTTTTTATAAAAGTGTTCACCCATCCGAATTGGCCGATTTACACTTGTCACTCCCTCTAATAGATACGCTAATGCATTGTACTATAATAATGCAGAGCTTAATTCCCAAATGCTAAATCGTTATAAATGTTTGATAAGAAGTGGATTTAGAGCCTTGGAATAAAGGCAACACAACTCACTGAGTCTGTAGTGTGTGCCCAGAAATGTTGATGCTGAGAGAACTAGAAGGGCGCTCGTCATGGCCCTCACCTCGAAGTCGACCTCGATAGGGAGGGCGTCGAAGCGCGGGAACAGGTACTGTAACTCATTCGACATCTCATCGTCTTTCACACAGGGCATAACTGTATGAGAAGCATCGTGAGAGAATAAAATGAAAACCACTATTGTTTTTGGGGAAAAACAATATCGCTAAAATCATCGCCGTGTGATCACTGGTCGTCATTAGTCGAGTTGGCGCAGTTGGTGATCCTGACGTCACTGGCCCATCATCAGCGACGCTGACAAGGGGTGCCGATGGGGTCGTCTTTGGATTTGTCCTTGCATCCGAGGTGGTCGGACATGTGAGAGAAATCATCACGATATGGCAATGTTTTGCCGAAGGATAGTATGCATACATTTAAATTTTATTTGGTTTATCTTTATGGAAAACAATATCGCGAAATCCATAGCGGTGCGATCATAAACGAAATAATATAGCTGTCGATAAAATACGAATATGAAATACGAAAGGAAATTAAAGATATACTTGAGTATAGATTTTTTCTGAAAATATTTGTGTAGTTTTAGCTTGGTTTTGAATCCATGTGAGAGTAAAATTAATAAGGACATTTGAATACAAATGACTTCCCCCCAAGTGCTCGCATTCTTGTGAGATTCTGATTTTAAAAATTCGTCTGTCCTTATCTCATGGTCAGGCGTCGCCCAAGTGATCATTTTACTCCGGGCTCGAATAGTTAACCGTACCCTGCAATAGACAGCTAACAGCTATTACAAATACTAATTAATAATTGATTAAAAACAAAGGACCAACAAACAATAACAAGTTAAAAAAAAAAAAAAAAAAAAAAAAAGATCCATGTCAAGTTCAAAGCTAAATCACTTGGAGCTTTCACCATTAGCTACTTATTTGGCTAATGATTACCAATGTTAAGTGTTTTAGAAACACCTTTTCTGACATCATTTTTTCGATTAGGTTACCATCGTTCTATATCTATGAAACTAACACACATAATTCAGAAACAAATTGAAATGATCTCGTTGTATCATTAAAGTATCAAATATCACTTATGAAAAAATCGTATGAAGTAAGTGGATCTAGTAACTTTGTCTGATTGGACCATGCTCATGTGCATCTCAAGTGGAATATTTATTAATTGTTCGTTGGTGCACCAAATGTTTTATGCGAAACGAGGTAAGACTTCTACATGTTAGAAATATCCACTATGAATATTTGTTTTATTATTTGTTTCTAGATTATATGACTTCTAGGCGAGGAAGGTCAGTGGAGCAAAACGCAGTCTCGGTAGAACGACCTTCGGGGAAAGAGACTGCATTCTCGGTCTTAACTTAGACATACATCAGGAGTGAAGACGGACAGTCAACCTGTTTCGAAATGTCGAGCCCGTTCTTAACACCCTACACTTCCCTACATCCCATTTATACCGGCGATGTATTCCCCCGTGACTATACAAGCTCAAGGAAGAATAACTAACAGTTCTTTACAGGACTACCACAGACGTTTTTCAGACAAAATCAAAGTCTTACCAATCCTATCTTACATGGTACCACCACAAAACTAACGAGGTATATACTTCTATGATGTAAAAACCGATACTTTCAAAGAACATCTTATCAAGGTATGTAATACGTACCTTTTCCACCGGAAGTTGCATGTGACTGATCGCCGGCGCTTTGAGTAGCAGCGATTGTTGCTTGGGCATCAGCAGGTTCCTGCACCATGTCAAGATCGACCGAAGATACCCTCGGCTGCGGCGCAGTTGGTGACCCCGAGGTGATTGGTCCAGTTGGTGTAGTTGTAACTGTCGTCACTGGTCTAGCTGGCGTAGTTGGTGATCCTGATGTCACTGGCCAATCAGCGATGCTGCCAGTGGGTGCCAAAGAGGTCGTCTTTGGACTGGTCTTTGCCTCCGAGGTGGTGGGACGACCGATGTCGATTCTCGTGCGAGCAAGCGTGGTGTGGCTTAGCGAGGTTTTAGCCGATGTCATTGCTGTTGAAAAGTTCACCCGCTTTGCCCAATCTGTAAAACAATACATACAGTGTAATAAGAAAAAAATATAGAATTAGAAATCGAATAAAACTAAGTCCACTTGGAGACGGGTAACCTTGGAGAAACATGCTTAAATATCCATTAACTTAAAGAAGCTCAAACAAAATCATTTTGGGGTTTTTAGATTTCTCTTGTACCTTTTTGTTTAGCGGTGTACGGCAATTGAAGAATGAAATGGGTTTTTATTGTCAGCACGTCTCCCTAATTATGGAACTATTTCAAATGAATTTTTCCTGACAGAATTTCGATTCTTGTCAAAATAAATGGGTAGTGGGTAATACAATTTTAAATAGGCAAACATATTTTGATATCATTCAAAGGATGTGAAAAATAATATCACTGGTGTATGATTGAATTCCCAAATATCACTTTTGGAATAATCTAACGAAGGTAATGGATCAAGTCTCGGAAGTATTAATTTGTGTAATTTACGATCATTCTGATTTTGTTTCTAAAACTCTTTTAATTTCCTCCCATGGCATGGCTTTCCATAGCTGATATTAATCAGATGGCTTGCGCTTGTAATCGCTGAAATTGGAAGAGAACAAAGCCTTGATGAACAAATTCTGGTGTGAACGTAATCATTGCTTTGAACAAGAATCGGAGTACTTATCAAGTGAACGATGTTGTGTGGTTGTAATGACCACAATTCTTAACATCTGTTTCTTAGTCACCTCTATTCTATAAAATGATGTTTGGAATGATGATGGAAACGATGATAAAGTTGATGATGACGATGATGATGATGGAGAGGAGGAGTGTACAATGGGCGGTGACAGTGTAAGTGGTCATGGGGCTAAAGTTAATATTTAAATACCTACCCGGCAACATGCATGCGATGTGCGGGATTCCCATGTTTCGGCCAAGTTGTTCGACCACTCCGTTGTCCACATACTCGGCCTCAAGTTGAACCGTTCCAATGGCATCAACTTCGATCGTGCCACAGACACTTACAGAAGCAGAAAGAATCCCACGATTACCCATGGCATCAGCAACTGTTTATTTGAGAGATATTGAAGAAAAAAACAGTTAATAAGCTGTGTATGTATCGCCGTGTGTACCATCGTCACCATCATCAATGCAAGGGATTTAGTAACATTGTCTGAATCCTCAAAATCCAATTCTTAGCCACGTCATCCAAAAAAGATAAGCATTACATTATAGCTAACGGGGTATTATGAATATCGGCCTAGGCCGTTATCATACAATCACCCGAATGGTATTCATACGGGGGCGGAGAAGGAATTGTCCTGGGGGTAATTGTATGGAGGGGGGGGGGGGGGGTGGGTGGTGGTAATTGTCTGGGGTTATCTACCTGGGGGTAATCGTCTGTGGGTGATCGTCCGGTGGGTTGATATCTGGGGGTAAACGTCCGGGGTAATCGTCCGAGGAGTTATTTTCTGGGGATAATTGTCTTGCTTGTCTAGGGGAGTAGTTGTCCGGGGGGGGGGGGGGGGGGGGGTCTAATTACAATGGGGGTTATTGTCCTGGGGGTAATTGTCTTAATGGGTTACTAGTCTTAGGAGGTAATTGTTCGGGTGGTAGTTATCCGGGGGAAATTGACCAGGTGGTAGACCCATTTTACATTATGTGGACGGACAGTAATCATCCAATTATCTAGCCTTAATAAATCATCAATGCATCATCAAAATAGAAAATTTATTGTGAAGAATTTGAACAATAATCAATACATATTATAATTGTGCAGAGTAAGAAGATTATTATTTCCAAATTATATAGTTTAAGAATTACCTTCCGTTTGTTTGGCCGCCATCCAGGCAATCAGAATGAACATGGCTGCTCTCCCCTAAAGAGTAACATACATAAAAACATAAAAGGAACATCATTACTTGGTACAACGTGTTTTTTCTCTCCCAACTCCACAGGTTTTGAATTCGTCATCGTTTAGTTGTGCAAGCGGGGGTCGTCGCCAAGCCCGATCGTTGCCCGAGACCACTGGTTTAGATGGCTGAGACCGATAACAAGTGAACCTTTCTGAAACCGATTTTTTATTATTATTTATTTATTTTTTTTTTTGTTCGGGGAAGGCTATGGCAACGGGCCTATTATTAAACAATATATACAAGGTACATCATATTTTTCAAAACAAATAATTGGATATGAAAAGCACAACATACTTTGGAAGAAATGATATGATATCATTAATGTTCAGTCACTCAACATGCTCAATGAAAACATACAAACTCCAACTTTGTTTTCCTCTGATGATTGTTCACGAGTAAAAGTAATCTTTAGGCTTACAACTTTCCTTTTCTGGAGTAAAAAACTATACACGCATTTATTGAAGAAATAATATGATATTATTAATGTTCAGTCACTCAATGAAAACATATAAGCTACAACTTCGTATTCATCTGATGATTGTTCGCAAGTAAAAGTAATCTATAGGCTTACGACTTTCCTTTTCTGGAGTAAAACAATTATACACGCATTATTATGTTGGGGGTCTCTGACTCGCATCCTTGTTATCACAATTAAATAACTTCAAAATATGAAATATAATTAGAGTAGAAAAATGTCTTGGTATAATTAGCTACGTAATTATATGACAGGACATCTGGGGCATTTGGAAAATATCACTTGTTTATATTCAATATTTTAGACTTTGACAATGACGTAGCTAAAGGATAGGGGGCACGTGCCAGCCCCAATATTTGACAAAAACAACACAAATATCATTAAACCTATACAATTCTGCAAAAACACATAAAGTCTGCCCTACCAATGACTTGTGTGACCTATCAAACATATAATTTGGGCAGAAAGATAGATCCAATGTGAAAAGAACGTCTGGTGAATTGAAAAGATGAAGATTTAAAAACGAAAGAAAAAGCATTTTATGCGTTCCTGTAACCCTAAAAAGGTCAGACTATTTGAAGTCTTTTTACAGTCACACCCCCCTTATAAGGTATGGGCCGTGAAATGCCAAATCGCTTCGACAATTATCTTTGTTGATACAAAAATACACTCATTTACGAACTTTGGGTAACTTATGCAAATAAGGTCATATGTATTACTGATGTATTTCATTTTTTGTTGTTGTTTCAGTTTATTCCTTACTATCATTCAACTATTTTAAGCCCCACCTCCCCCCCCCCCCAAAAAAAAAAAAAAAAAACACCTGAATTAATCCCTACACACTAACTTTTTTTCACTTGCCCAGTCGGGCAAGTAAAAATCAGGTTTTTTCAAATTATTATTGCCCGAATAGTAAACTTACTTGCCCCAAAATGAAAAACAAAGAAAAACATAACAAATATCATGTTCTTTGAAATATATGATAATTTCATGTTATAAGTCACCGAGGTCCGAAGAGATACATTTTCGCTACATTTTGAGGACCCCATCGGTAAATTTACAGCATAATTTCGACTGATTTAATCTTCTGTCGGACATATTAAATTAGCATAATTACGATAATAATTTATTGGCTAATATTCGTAACGTTTTCGCTTCTCTCTGAGAACGCAAACGGTATAATCGAGGCATTTATTTCGACTCATTTATCGTCTTTCGGACTTATATATTAAAATAAGCATACTTACGATGATTATTTTATTGACTAATATTCGTAACGTTTTCGCATTATTTTGAGAACCCAAGCGGTAAAATCGCGGCATTTTTTCGACTCATGTAGCGTCTGTCGGACTTGAAAAATTACCCTCATTACGCCGATTATTTTATTGACTTATATTTGTAACGTTTTTGCTTCATTTTGAGAACGAAACGGTAAAATTGCGATACAATTTCAAATCATTTTGTCGTCTGTCGGACTTATCAAATTAGCATAATTACGATGATTATTATTTTCATTGACTTACATTATATTCGAAACGCTAATTTACCAATTATCCAAATTATTGACGATAATACGATGCCCAACTAATCTGGAACATCGTTATCATCTTATCTAAACTAGCGGACGAAGTTACGATATGCGCTACGAGAAAATGATGCCGAATAAATCTGATATATCGTTTTTATCATCGCAAAATACGAGCACGCATAATTATTCAAAATTATTGACGATAAATCATTGCCAAACTAATCTGGAACATCGTTATCATCTTCTCAAAATTAGCGGACAAAGTTACGATATGCGCTACGAGAAAATGACGCCAAATAAATCTGAAACATCGTTTTTATCTTCTAAAAATTAGTGGTTTGTTACGATATTATGCGCTTCGAGAAAATAATGCCGAATACATCTGAAACCTCGTTATTATCATCGCAAAATACGAGCACGCATATTCAAAATTGTTGACGATAATACAATGCCAAACTAATCTGGAACATCGTTATCATCTTCTCAAAATTAGCGGACAAAGTTACGATATGCGCTACGAGAAAATGATGCCAAATAAATCTGACACATTGTTTTTATCATCGCAAAATAAGACCACGCATATTTAAAATTATTAACGATAATACGATGCCAAACTAATCTTGAAAGTCGTAAATATCTTCTTAAAATTAGCGGACAAAGTTACAATATGCGCTACGAGAAAATGATGCCGAATAAATCTGATATATTGTTTTTATCATCGCAAAATACGAGCACGCATAATTATTCAAAATTATTGACGATAAATCATTGCCAAACTAATCTGGAACAGCGTTATCATCTTCTCAAAATTAGCGGACAAAGTATTACGATATGCGCTACGAGAAAATGACGCCAAATAAATCTGAAACATCGTTTTTATCTTCTAAAAATTAGTGGTTTGTTACGATATTATGCGCTTCGAGAAAATAATGCCGAATACATCTGAAACCTCGTTATTATCATCGCAAAATACGAGCACGCATATTCAAAATTGTTGACGATAATACAATGCCAAACTAATCTGGAACATCGTTATCATCTTCTCAAAATTAGCGGACAAAGTTACGATATGCGCTACGAGAAAATGATGCCAAATAAATCTGACACATCGTTTTTATCATCGCAAAATAAGACCACGCATATTTAAAATTATTGACGATAATACGATGCCAAACTAATCTTGAAAGTCGTAAATATCTTCTCTAACTTAGCGAACGAAATAACGATATGCGCTTCGAGAAAATGATGCCGAATAAATCTGAAACATCGTTTTTATCTTCTAAAAATTAGCGGTCAACGATTCGATATGCGCTTCGAGAAAATGATGCCAAATAAATCTGAAACATCGTTATTATCATCGCAAAATACGAGCACGCATTATCAAAATTATTTACGATAAAACAATGCCAAACTAATCTGGAAAGTCGTAAAAATCTTCTCAAAATTAGCAGACAAAGTTACGATATGCGATACGAGAGAATGATGCCGAATAAATCTGAAACATCGTTTTTATCATCGCAAAATAAGAGCACGCATTATCCAAATTATTGACGATAAAACAATGCCAAACTAATCTGGAAAGTCGTAAATAATCTTCTCAACATTAGCGGACTAAGTTACGATATGCGCTACGAGAAAATGACGCCAAATAAATCTGAAACATCGTTTTTATCATCGCAAAATAAGAGCAGGCATAGGCCTATTCAAAATTATTGACGAAACAATGCCAAACTAATCTGGAACATCGTTATCATCTTCTCATAAATAGCGAACAAAGTTACGATAATGCGCTTCGAGAAAATGATGCGGCTTTTTATAAGTTTTAAAAGTTAATCGACGGACGATAAACAGTAGAAATGAGTGCCGTAATTTGCGCTAATTTATAACTCCCACGGACGATAAATGAGTCGGAATTATTTCCGTAGTTGCGTAGTTTTGTTGTTGCCCGATCGGGCAACTAACATCGACCATTTACGACATTTTACTTGCCCGACAACAATTTGTCTTGTCTTAAAGACAAGACCAAATTACCAATGTGTTGTACACAATTCACGAAAATTAGCAATTAGGTGGGTCCGATTTGTGCAAATTTGGTTTTAAAGAGGCGCAAGACTCAGAAGGAAAACTCACGAATCGGCACTGCGTCGTCTTCCTCACGAGTTCTAGAAAAATCTAGAAAATCGCGGAGGGGGAGGGGGCATAATTGGCCCCTGGTCTTATAAGGATAAACACTATTTTCTATGTTATTAACAAATACATCGAAAATAGTTTACTGAATACATCACATTTTGTAGTATAATTTTTGTTATATTCAAAATACATTTCGCAAAAATGAGATATTTATCAATAGCACGCAGCAAAATAGACAAGACAGTGCCATACCATTCCACACGCTCAACACAAAACCACAAATCCGCTTCATGATGCTATACCGATATATGAACTACAAGGCCTTAAAAAACCCCATAAAGTTGTATATCAATTTGCTCCGTTTACACAGAATTAATTTCTTTCTAGTTTAACATGTTTAAGGAGACAGACACACACACGCAGGCCAATATGAATGTACACTCTTAGGACCGAATTATCATCAGTGGCACAACTTTAGTCTGGGCTAAATTTACAAAAACGTCTTGTGGACTTTCACAAGCCCATTGATGGTTTTCATTTGCCACCGGAGACATACTAATTGGTTCTTTTCGTTATCCGATCAATCCATCTAGTCCTGCTTAGGCATTATGACAAAGGGTCGCTTGAAATTCAAGTCGTAGTATAATCGGTATCCTTCTCCGCTGGCAAATTACAACCATCAATGGGCTAGCAAAATTGTCTTTCAAGCCAGGACTAAATTTGTGCCATTGATGAGAATTCGGGCTTATATTTTTACTAACATAAAGGTTGGTACAATACTATTTTGAAAATCGACACGTTAATTAACAAGTCATCACGAGATATAACTCAATTTATTAGTTAAGAAAATAATTATACGGAAGCTCGGGCCATTTTAGCCGCTAGAATGCAGACTTCAAATGTAAAACAAATTTCAAACTGCCCCTCTTTAAATGAGAAGTCTTATTCTATAGCCTCTGAAATTTAAGAGTACAATTCCTTTTAATAAATTGGCATAATTTTTTTTCCTACTTACCATGGTTATTGCGAACGGCAAACTTCAACGTCAATAGAGATCAAGGTTGTCCTTTTCTCACAACACACCCGCCTGTTGGTCTACGAATGTGATTCATGCGATACCTGTGGATGATATTGCACCTTTGCGCAAAAGCTACCCTATTTAACACCCACGACACAAATTCAATCGCCCAGGTCCCTGTTTTATGTTCTCTCCTACAACCGTCTCTGTTTCTGTCTCCCCTCTCTTTATATCCTTCTTTCTTACCCTCTTTGTTATTCATCGATTTAATATTCATCGATTGGTTTTTGTGTTACCTTTTAAATTAAAGGACAGAGTGTCGTCGCATTAGAGGGCACTTTCAAACACTGTTCAAAGGAAGGCGCCATATTATACACGCACGCGTGCTCTGAAGTTCATCAATGTTTTTTTTTTTTTTTTTAGCTTTTAAATTTAAGGACATAGTGTCGTCGCATTAGAGGGCGCTTTCAAACACTGTTTACAGGAAGGCGCCATATTATACACGCACGCGCGCTCTGAAGTTTACACACGCTAGAGAGTTGCGCGAGTGTCGCACTCACGTACTAGTTTACGAAATGGTGGCACCTCGTGCACATTTCCGAAAATTGACGATATGGATAAAGGGATAAATGTCTACCCGCTGTGTCTTTGGAATACATAAGAATATCAAAGGCACGTGTCCGTAACTATATCAATCTCACGTTTGATTGCTTTTAGCAAATTTTCCAAGCGTTAAGTATAATTAGCTAATTTCATTTGTGAGTTGATATCTTGTTTAGTGATATAAAGACAAGGTTTTATTAAGAAATTGAGATGTGTGCCTATTTTGTCGTTACAGTTCATGACAACTATTTAGGCACATGTCGGAAAAGCCTATCTATGTCACGTATGTTTTACGCTGCTGTCATATCCTCATAATATATTGAACAACAAGTGCACTAACCTATTCGAATCCGTCAACCGTTCTTCTTTATTACAAGTTAATATAATAAAATACATAAAATAAACACACACAAATATGTAATAAAAAATTGAGATGTGTGCCTGTTTTGTCGTTACAGTTCATGACAACTATCTAGGCAAATGTCGGTAAAGCCTATCTTTGTCACGTATGTCTTACGCTGCTGTCATATCCTCATAATATATTGAACAACAAGTGCACTAACCTATTCGAGTCAGTCAACCTTTCTTCTTTATTACAAGTTAATATAATAAAATACATAAAATAAACACACACAAATATGTAATAAAAGACAACATAACTAACAACAAGGTGCGGCGCTTTCGTATATGTTTTATCACAAAGAATGGAATACAGTCCAACCTGTCTATAACAATCATAAAGCCCCCCTGCAGAGGAAAAGAATGATTTCAAACATGCCTATAGAGGTTCTTTGTCTACTGTGGCCACGTTTCTTGTGTCCTTTTGGTGGCACTATATATACACAGCTTTGTCTAATCCAATGCACTTATATGGATTTAATGTGATTGAAAAAGAGCAAAGAACATGGGATTCCAACGGGATTCCAACCCGAGACCTCCGGCATGTCCGGATTGCTAGAATTTCAATACACAAAAACAAGCAAGAGAGAATGCTCCGTTTGAACCACTGAATCAAGCTGGCATATATTGCATTAAGAAGAGTATATACTCCTCAAAAAAAGAAGAAACAGGACACTTGTTAAGTTGAAATATTTCATATTTATGTAGGATAAAATGTACATTATCATATATCAAATTAAAGGATATCTAGTCCCATACATGTAGTGTATAAACTAAAGGTGTAATCATGCATGAACTGCCATGGTTAATTAACAGTAGAAAGATCTGTTAATAGTAAGCGTTTCGCTCAAAACAAGATGTACGAGGGAATTTAATTTAATTTAATTTCTTTCTAATTATGAAATTATTTAACCTCATTGTTATGAACAAACTCTAAAAATGCAAATTGTCCAAAAAAGCAGGGCCAGGTTATGAGACCATCAACATACTGGTCTGTCTTTGAGGCATGATGCTTGTTTGTTTCATGTGTCCCATGTAATTGTAATCATAGTTACCTAGACAAATGACATGTTCGAGACTGCCCAAATGGTTGACCAAGGGTGAATCAGGTTTTTAAGATCTTTTGACTACGGTAGAATTCTTGAAAATAAATCATGCTGAAATAAGGGCACAAACTGTGGTTTCGACGAATGAAATTTATGGAATTCCTCATTTTTGTTACATTTGGATGCAACTAAAATATATGACGTTCACAACTTGTCTTCATGTATCCTTTTTTATTGAGATAAAAAAGAAATCACATTTGTAATGAAAAATTATGCCATGTCATGAATATAGCCTTTTAGATTATGCTTATCAACAGTATATGGTTGAAAATATGTTTCATTTGGCTATTTCTGAAAACAGACCTTTCTGTGGTTAATTGACCGTGACGAATCATGCATGAATGATATCATGCATGAATGATTTCATCTGGAGTTTATGCCAATATTGAAGATGGTCGTTTTATCTTTAATTTGATATACAATGCCATATATTTTGTCGTAAATAATATGATATATTTTGTTTTAAATAAGTGTCCTGTTTCTTTGTTTTGCTGAGTATATAATACGAGGATATTCAGTAAAACTCTATATTGGAATGATACAAAAGAAATATATAATTGATACTAGATTATTAAATGTTGTCCATTATACGTATTGTACACACATAATTACAAACATTTGTTTTATTGGAATACTCGCTTGAACATGTTCTTAAAGCCCGTCGATATTTTAGCATTATTGTCTATATTAACAGCGGTCATTGTAGAAAGTACCGGTATACAACTAATACATTGAATACATTAAATGCGAAGTGAACAATTGATTTTGCCACTCAGGTATTAAGCTCGGGATTGCTAGACCAGTGCTCAAACCACAGACCAACTATTACTCTGGTCATGATGGCATATTCAGATTTGAAAATGGTTATTGTATAATTTGACAATTTTTCATGTAAAAATTGTTGAACGACCATCATTGGATATTGCATTTTATCGCCTCTCGATGTCTTTGTCCTGATCGTGAGACCACGAGCTCCTCCACTGTGTAGCTGAACAAGGCAAAGCCCAGCATGTGCATGATACAGGCAAGTATAGTCAACTTGTTTTAGACTTGCACAAATGTGTACAATCCATTCGTATGGCTATTATGTAACATCGACTATCGATTTCATTGTCTAGATCGTCTGCCCATGATATCCACCACTGCGTAGCCGAATATCTCCAAGCCCAGCATATATATATATATATATATATATACACACAAGTATCGTTAACCTAACTTAGACTCGCCCAAGTTTGTAGACATAGTAATAGCAATCCATTCGTATGCATGTCAATTATGTTTAAGATAATGACATCGTTACAGTATTGCGAAATATTGTCTATCTATGTCGTTATCCAGATCGTCTGACCATGACCTCCACCGCTGCGTAGCCGGACATCGCCACGCCCAGCATGCAGGCAAGTATAATCAACTTGATCCAGACGCAGAGGAAGTTGCTGTAGGCAAACGCCACCATGAACCCGACAGACTCCCAGAGACGGTAGTTTGAATAGGCGGGTTCTTGAGTGTCGGGGAAGAGTATACCGTACAGGGCTGTTAAAAAGCAACAAATGTTAACAAGGAATAGGAATATGATCCAACTTGTAATTACTTGGTGATTATCAAACCTATAAAGTACACTTTTATTTTAATCTACAGAGCCGCCTGTGTACAGGGAAGTAAGATCTAACATGTATTTACTTTATATTGTTTGAATTGTTAAAGGGTACCACCACCCCAAAATAATATTCTTATAAATGAAAGGTAACATCTTTAGTAGTCCATTCCATCAACAAGTTCAGAAAAATAGGTTTCCAGAAAAAAATATAAAATTGGAAAACGGATTACCATTCTAAGACATGCGTTCATGGGTCTGCATGTACGAGGACTACATTTGTCCAGAACGAATCGTCCGGGAATCTTTTGTCTCCAAACGTACGCGTGAATAGCATTGGCGCACTCGCAAATGTTTGGTGCGTACGGAACCATGAAATAATAATGGTTCCGTAAGTGGTGCTGGTAATTAATTGCATTGTTTATGGATTATACAACCCTTTGCAAAATGTTGGGTATTTAATTGATATCACAAAACGGTACCAAAACATATGATTATGTGTTGTTCTTTGCCCGGTGGTCCCCTTTAAGTAGTCACGTACATTTTCAACAACAGTTACAAGGAGTATGACGAAGAGAAACAACGCACAACAATGAAACTCATAGAGGTATTTTTTATCAAGCTAAATTAACCCATCAACTGCAGTAAAATGCTAATGACTGCACTAAAATGCTGAATTATTTCTAAACGTAGTATATTACGTACAACTGTTAGAGTGGACCACCAGGCAAAGAACAACAACTAATTATCGGTTTTGGTACCATTGCGTGATTATTAAAAAGATGCCCAACACTTTGCAAAGGGTTGTATAATTCTTAAACAATACAATTAATTACCACCACTTACGGAACCGGTGTGACCTCATGGTTCCGTAACGCGTCAAACGTTTGTGAGCGCGCCAATTATATTCACGCGTACATTTGGAGACAATATAATCACGGACGAATAATTCGTCCTAGACAAAATGTAGTCTTCGTCTGCAGACCCATGAACACATGCTTCAGTATGGTGATGTGTTTTCCCATAATATATAATTTTTCTGGAAATATATTTTTTATGAACGGAATAGACTACTATAAACGTCACCTTTCATTTAAAATAATATTATTTTTCGGTGGTGGTACCCTTTCAGTAACAATGGGATGATAAAACAAAAATCCACTTAAATTGATCTGATAGAACTAAATACTTTGTCACTTTACTCAATTTGTCTGATAAAAATACTTCTTATTTTTAAAAGTACTTTGATGTAACTTTCAGCATTCAATGGCTGACATGGCGCCTAACATTTACACACAACACTACAATAAGAGGGATTTGTGTTCCAGTACAAGTATTGTGTTCAATATGTTTCTAAATGTTGATGTCATGTGATAAACGCGAAGGTTTAACTTGTAATGCAGAACCAGGAATCACCGATATTGGCACACTGTATGGATGATATTCTTAATGATTACGGTATGCGCCACATGGAAGGATTTTTTTGAGAAAATGGCTAGGCTTTTGATGCATAGAGTGATGCATAGAAATTGTATCGCACACAGCAGGCGCTAGTCTTGGCTTACCAGCGCGTTTTGGGCACGTTTTGGGTGAAATTGCCTAGGCCAGGGTGTAAAACGCAAACGCGCGAGCGGGGTATCAAAAACTTACAATTGAGCTGTGTCTGCCATATAGCATCAGCAGCACCCCACAGAGCTGCAAAAACGAAGAACACTGCTAATTCGTCGCTATTGGGTCGCCACAGGAAGAGGACCGCTATTAGACAGGCATTCAAGATGGCCGCCAGTGCAAACATGACGGTCTGGCCTGTGTACTTCACCAGACGACCAACTAGAACGGAGAATATAGCGTCGGAGATCCCGTAACAGACCATGACGTAACCGACCCAACCGACGCCCAAGGTACAGGTTATGTACGACTAAAAGCAAGGACAAACAAGAAATGCATGTTCAGTTGCCATATGATGGGGTCAACAATGAGACAAACGTTCAAGATGGCCGCCTGTGCATGATGATCTGGCCAGTGTACTTCACTAGAAGACCAAAAAGACGCCTAATGTACAGGCGGCATAGGACTGCAATATAGTATGGGGATACCGAATTTAATTTATAAAATGAAATTCTCTACCACATTATGCTTACAGTACTTACAGAGCTTACAGTACTTTTGGCAGAACAACTGAGTTTCAACAAAGCTTAATACGGTATCATGATTATATATACACCCCTGGTTCAGCCAGCGATATGGCGATTGGTATCAGACATAATTTTATCAGAAGAAACATCTATGATCCCACCTCAGACGCAGGTCACACGTCCTGCTCATTAGGACTTGATATTTGCAGTCGATGTTGACCATGCACTGATAATTTACGCCCCAACTATGCTGGAAAGCTGGTATAAGTAACGTAGTCATTTACATTTGTAATCCCCCATTATAAGCGCCTGTTCCAGTCCACTGGTATATCTAACAGCAGCTTGGCATCTCAGTCCTAAAAGAGCCCCGGTATATGACATAGCATTATCCCTAAGTCTAGGACCTAGCTAAGCTTGTCTAAAGGCATACAACGTCGATCAATCTCTTGTAATAACCACCCGACCTTGTTCACTGGTATCAAAACCAGCACAATTAATGCCTCTCTTAGAACTATTTTAGCTACGTAAAAACAAAATAAGCCCCAAATCTAGGCCTAGCTAGGCTAACAAAAGTAACGTTGACAATTACCTTAGTAAAGTCTCCCGTTATGAACGCCTGCTCCAGTCCAGCATAGATTGTGATTGGTATCAGCAGCAGTAACTTTGGATCTCTCATTACCCTCATCGTGGCGAAGCACAGGTCGCAGGTCCCCTGGCTCAGGATCTTTCGACTAGTGGCGATGTTGTCTACGAAGAGGACGACGATGATGATAGCGACGATGCCCGATGCGGTGTAGATCCCGAGGAGGATATACGTAAGACTAGGGTCTGTAGGGTTGCAGTACGAGGTCACGTTCTCTTCGTCATGACTTCCGGTTTCTAGACCAATACAATGATGATACCGAAAGGAAATATACATTATATAAATAGGAATATATAACGAAACATGTACAGGCACATTGAAGTGAAGGTTTACGATTCACTAATGTAACATATTCTTTCTTGGCCAATTTAGACAGGGTCCAAGAGTCAGTGGAAAACATATTGGGAGCTCATGGTAACATAGCCCCCGAAATGCCACTAATTACGCCCCCTCCAGCAAACAACAACATAAATAAGCCCCCGTAAATGTGCATTTAGTTAAATGTTTTTCCATGCAGGCAAGCTTGAATGTAGCTCTTGAGAAGGTCTCACACAACATTCAGTATGTCGATGCCAGCATTGACATGATCTGGCCAGCACTTAAACGAGTTTGTTCCAAGATTATCTTGATGAAAGTAATTGCAACTGATTAGCTTATCATTACCGGTGTAACAGTCGGCCGAGCCGCACTTGTATTCCACCGTGTCGTTTCTGATCGTCGTGTCCTGCTGCAGAACCAGGGAAGAGATCAGGTTGCCGATGATCTGAGAAGACTGGAAGAAGAAGAAGTAAATTCCCCAGAACCGCGAGAGGATTGCAGGAACGGTTTCCGCTGTGGATAGCAAGGAGTATAGGACGGATATGCATCATGGATTTATGTATGATCCTGAATAGAATCTATCTACATAATAAATTCAGTTTGCTTCGGAATAAAACATAACTTTTTTAATGGTGTGTTGTATACCACAAAAAAATGCCGCAAGAGTCGTTATTAAAATTATATTCTTTTACTCTATCCCCGATGATGTTTTACAAATAAAATGGCGGAATTGTCGATTTTTTTCTTCTTCAAAGGTTATGAAATCAGAACGGTTTGGAATATTTTGTAAAGCAAACACGCGGTGTTATCTAACGATCGCCTTGCGCAGGTGCAAAATACACACTGGCTCAATGGTATGTAGTGTGTGAAATCAAGCCTATAGTCACGAATATTCGAGTCCTTGCGTGACCCCTGCGAGTCCTTACGGGTAGAAATTATAGTACACCTGACAACTCGGCGTAAGCGGCAGCAACGATGGTAAGGTATAGGTGCTCTTAGATTGCTTTAAGGGCGGGGGGGGGGGGGGGGGGGGTGCAATGCTGGTTTCAATGTGGCCAATGAAGGGGAAAAGGTTAGCCATTATAAACCCCTCACAAAAAGTTCCGCAATTCAAGTTTGAGCATTTACTGTACTGTATTGCCGTGCATGATAATTTCTCAATCAGTTAATAAAACACAATACATCCTCCTACCTGACAGCATACAAAAACGTTATTGCATCACCTCAAAATCATGAAGACACATTTCATACTCCAAAGAAGATGATAATACGCCATTGGCATTCATGACCGACTGAACATCATTTAGAACACTTTATTCTCCCAACAAAAGGAGGGTACACTGTTGACAATATCAATGCATTTTGCAACATTTCACTTTTGAATTTGCCCCATATTCGGATGTCATGCACATTCTACGATAAAATATTCACAACAAATGCCATATCAATGTAAAGGGGTGAAAACAAGCTTTCCAATGATACCGAATTCATGAACGGTAATAAAGTAATAAGATAGATATGAACGCTCAAACTTGAATTGCGGAACTTTTTGTGAGTTTTTTTTTTTTATAGAGGGTGTAACAAACCATGCTGGTTGAATAGCATTTCGATCAGTGTCCAACACACGGCTCTACACCTGCGCATGGAAATTGTAAAAGGGATTTGCTGACATCGCCCAAATCCTCCAAATGTACTTAGAACTCTAGTGGTTCCTTCATACCTGAATGTATTCGTATTAACAATAGAAACATGGGACAGGTTTTGTTTTTCGAATTTCCCTTTCGTTTAAAAAGATATTTACGATTGAAGTTTGTGTATTATACACTATCTACTGGATATTCAATACCGTAAACAAAGTCAGTGCGATGAGTTTAGTGGATATCACTTTGCATTTTCGCTCATTAATCGGCCATATAGCATCCATTTAACGTGAATTCTTCACACATTACTCAGTGGACATAATTATCAGGTCACAACACTACACATTGTGTCAACCAATCATCAGTTTTTGCACATGTCAGCAAAGTTACTAGGGTAGATGATGATAATTTACCTGATAACTCAGCGTAAGCGGTGGCAATTGTAGTGATGTAGGTGCTCTTACAGGTCAATAGGGGGGCAGAACTAAGACCCAGGAGGACCGAAGCTGGTATCAGAGTGACCCAGGAAGGGTAGAAGTTAGCCACTGTGTAGAGGACGTAACATACCATGCTGGCTGCCATGGTCCATTGTAATCCAAGATGGCGGATCGTCACAGAGGGTGTGAGCATAGCTATTCGCACAACATAAATGGAACCCGATGTTGAATTATGTAATGCCAACACGTTATGTTTAATATAGTGTGATACTGTGATCCACGAATGATAGAAACTTACCATGTGTAAAGGATATTATGGCACACTAGAGTGGAGGTAAACAGAGGATATAATGACAATATTTGATATTAGGAAAATATCAAAAGTAAAAAAAAATGGTGATAAGTTTGATAAGATAGGATGATATTAACGCATCGTTCATGTGGACTGCAAGCTTTCACTCTAAACCAATGTGTTAAGTTATAACATATGTTATGCCTTGCATAAACAAAATTTAACACAAATATGAATCATAATATTTTTAATAGCTGCCTTTAATCTTTCTTTAAGGGCAACACCAGCATATTTTCCACGGGATGGTGGACATGAACTGAAAATTTGTTTTGCTCAATTTAAAATCTTATACATTTTTGGTAATTATTTTCTTCATGAACTATGTTTTTTTTTTTTTATACTTTCATTTCACATACATTTAATTTCATTTCAATTTATTCAGCATTTCCATAAAAACATACATATAAAATACAAACAATAAATAGGAATACTACACAAACAAAAAACAATGAAAATGCAAAGAGATGCAGCAGAAAGGCAGAGCCTTATATAAAAGCTGCATCCTTCATAAAACTATCACCTCAGTAAAAACATTTTAAAAAAAGATTACACGATAATTGCCCTGTTATACTCAAATTCACAAAACACACACACACACACACACACACACACAATACACATATGCCTGTAAACAGTATGATTATTGCACAGTTGAATTTCCAAGTAAAAGTTGTTTATACTTTTTCTTAAAAACATTCAAAGATAAACTAGACTTTATATCATTTAGTATTTCATTCCATATTTTTGGACCATTACAAAATATAGATTTTTGAAAAGCTGTAGTCCTTATAAGAGGTAGACGATAATTATTAGCACTGCGAGTTTCATAATTATGCACAGTTGAATTTACAGCAAAATACATCAAAAGAGACCGGGGAAGTACATTCTTATGACACATATACATAAATATTGCACACTGGAATTCATATAATTTATAAATATTTAAAATATTGAGGCAAGAGAATAAAGGTGCAGTGTGAGCCAAGTACGAACTGTGGGAAATAATTCCAATAGCTCGTTTCTGTAATTTAAATAATCTATTCATATTTTGGTTACTAGAATTCGCCCATATCATGATGCAATAATTCAAATAAGGTGATACCAGTGTATTGTACAACATTAATAAAACTTCTTTAGGTAAAAATCTTAAATTATTCATAATTCCAATATTTTTTGACAGTGTATTGCAGATAACACCAGTGTGCTCATTCCATGTAAGTTTATCATCTATCATTATTCCCAAAAACATTAGGCTATTTACTCGTTTTATTTCAGTGTCTTTAATTTTAACAACAATATTATTTTTGTCTACCTGCATATTTGTAAAAACCATAAAGTTTGTCTTATCCAAATTCAAGACTAATTTATTATTTGATAACCAATCTATAAGTTTATCAATTTCATCATTAAAGTAATTTTGTAAATATTGCACGTCCTTATGTGACATAAAAACACTGGTATCATCTGCAAAAAGAATACAATTTAAAACATCTGAAATATTGCACATATCATTAATATAAACAATAAATAATAAGGGACCAAGTATTGAGCCCTGAGGCACTCCACATCTAACAGTCATAAACTCAGATTTAATATTGTCTAATTCCACGTACTGTTACTAGTAATTATTCGCTTGTGTCTCCTTGTAGGAGAAACTGAAACCATACTTGAAACGTCACTTATGGGACTATCTTGGTATGCTTCATTGTTTCAATATTTCCTGGTATATTCCTAACTAAAGGTAGCTTATTGGACGATTCAACATCAATGCATGAAAACGTCTGTCTCTTGAAAGTAAAAATATTTGATTTTAATTGAGTAAAACCGCTGGAAAAAAATTATCGCGAGTTATCGGAACATAATGAATCCTGTTATTCTCCCCCCCCCCTAAAATACGAGCAAAACAATGCCACGTTTGGGCAAAACCTTGCCATATTCGGGAAAAACTACATCATAATCTGGCCAAACGATGTCATATTCGGCAAAGCCATGTTACATTCGGCAAAGTCAACTACTTTTGTGCAAAGAAATCTCATATTCGGCACAAAACAAATTTTCTTCGGATTTTGGGTGAGCATCATTTTAAAACTTTTATTAATATGCGTGTCAAGTGAATAGCCAGGAAATACACTATTCCCATACGCCCATGAGGAGAAGGAATAGTAGTAGTAGTAGAAGTAGTAGTAGTAGTAGTAGTAGTAGCAGTAGTAGTAGTAGTAGTAGTAGTAGTAGTAGTAGTAGTAGTAGTAGTTGTAGTAGTAGTAGTAGTAACAGTAGTAGTAGTACTGTATAAGTAGTAGTAGTAATAGTAGTAGCAATAGTAGTAGTAGTAGTAGTAGTAGTAGTAGTAGTAGTAGTAGTAGTAGTAGTAGTAGTAGTAGTATTAGTATGAATAGTGGTAGTAGTAGTAGCAGCAGTAGTAATGTAAGTAGTGTAAGTAGTAGAAGTAGTAGAAGTAGTAGTAGTAGTAGTAGTAGTAGTAGTAGTAGTATATTAGTAGTAGTAGTAGTAGTAGTAGTAGTAGTAGTAGTAGTAGTAGTAGTAGTATTAGTAGTAGACTAGTAGTAGTAGTAGTAGTAGTAGTAGTAGTAGTAGTAGTAGTAGTAGAAGCAGAAGCAGTAGAAGTAGTAGTAGTAGTAGTAGTAGTAGTATATTAGTAGTAGTAGTAGTAGTAGTAGTAGTAGTAGTAGTAGTAGTAGTAGTAGTAGTAGTAGTATTAGTAGTAGACTAGTAGTAGTAGTAGTAGTAGTAGTAGTAGTAGTAGTAGTAGTAGTAGAAGCAGAAGTAGTAGAAGTAGTAGTAGTAGTAGTAGTAGTAGTAGTAGTAGTAGTAGTAGAAGAGTAGTAGTAGTAGTAGTAGTAGCAGCAGTAGTAATATAAGTAGTGTAAGTAGTAGAAGTATAGAAGTAGTAGTAGTAGTACTAGTAGTATATTAGTAGTAGTAGTAGTAGTAGTAGTAGTAGTAGTAGTAGTAGTAGTAGTAGTAGTAGTAGTAGAAGTTGTAGTAGTAGTAGTAGTAACAGTAGTAGTAGTACTGTATAAGTAGTAGTAGTAATAGTAGTAGCAATAGTAGTAGTAGTAGTAGGTAGTAGTAGTAGTAGTAGTAGTAGTAGTAGTAGTAGTAGTAGTAGTAGTAGTAGTAGTATAGTATGAATAGTGGTAGTAGTAGTAGTAGTAGTAGTAGTCAGGCGCGCCGGAAGCAGTTTTGGATTGGGGGGGGGGGGGGGGGGGGGGGAGGCAAAGACCTAAGGTGCTCACGATTTTTTTGTGTAGGGGCTCATGTCATGCCCAACCACACTCACAGGGTTGCCAGAGGTAAGAGCGAGGGAGCGAACTGACTGAGCGGGGGGGGGGGGGGGGGGGGGGGGGGGGAGGGATGTGGGAGGGGGTGTCCCCCTCCCACGGTAGGGAGCTTTAGCATTTTTTAACTTGAAGTTGTGCAATCTGGTGCATACCTATATAGGAAGTTCGCGGCTTAAGATTAACTGTATCTGGAAAGCGTGTTATGATTTGATCGACCAGAAATGTTGAATAATTTTCACGAAGAAAACAAATAATGAACACATTAATAAATATGCCACATTATGTATGATCCAACTACATAGCCTACAGCCCAAAATGGAGTCCCGAGGGATAGAAGCGACCGATGGCTGGGGCAGAGCCAGAGGGGGGAGGGTTTGGGAGGGGATATCCCTTCCCACGGGAAGATTTAGCATGTATATACTTGAAGTTGATGTGCAATCTGGTGCATACCCTAGATAGGAAATATCGGGCTTAAAATCGATTTACTTTATCTGGTAAAGCGTGTTATCATTTAATCGACCAGAAATTTTGAATACATTTTCACTAGAACACAAATAATTGACACACTAATAAATATGCCACATTATGTATGATCTAACAAACACGCGACCGGGCGACCGAGGGCTGGGGCAGAGCCAGAGGGGGAGGGTTTGGGAGGGGATATCCCCCTCCACGGGAAATTTTGCATTTATATACTTGAAATGGTGCAATTTCGTGCACGTCACACAAGCAGCCAGAGCAATGCCAGCTTACACGGGAACTACGTGGCCCCGGTACAAAAAAAGGGACTCACCCCAGACCGTACGCAAGTTGCACAACAAAACTGAGATAATCTGTTCGCGCGGGAGCGCGCAGCGAAAACTTAGTAGTAGATAGTAGTAGTAGTAGTAGTAGTATTAGTAGTAGTAGTAGTAGTACTGTAGTAATAATAGTAGTAGTAGTAGTAGTAGTAGTAGTAGTAGAGTAGTAGAAGTAATACTAGTAGTTAGTACGAGTATTATTTATTATTATATTATTATTATATTATTATTAGTAGTAGTAGTAGTAGTAGTAGTAGTAGTAGTCGTAGTAGTAGTAGTAGTAATAGTAATAATAGCATTAGTATTAGTATTATTATTATTATCATTATTAATATTATTATTTATAATTATTATAATTATTATTAATATTGTTATTATTATTATAGTTATTATCATTATATATTATTACTATTATAAGTAGCAGTAGTAGTAGAAGTAGTATTAGTAATGGTAGGTAGTAGAAGTTGTAGTCGTAGCAGTAGTGGTGCTGCTGTACATATTGTAGGGTTAATAACTAACCAGAGATAATTAGCGATGCGAAAATGGTACTGAGCGAGCCAGACCAAGACCCCGGCGTCGCAATTAATGCTGCTCTGTAGATTTGCCAGCCCTACGTACGCCGTAAACACGAAGAGAAATGCGCAGCCGATTAGGAATAGATTCTTGTAGATTTTACGTCCTGTCCACGGACGAGCTCAGCAGTAGAATCGTCGTCATCCCCAATGGTCCAATTTGTCATCCCTCTGGAGCAGTGGAAGATCCATGCGACGTTTCTTTGAGTCTGTTTTTGAGGAAGGACATTTTTTAGGAAGAAAAGGAAATTTGTATAATGATTTATTTGCAAGTTATTTATTTGCAATGTCATACCATTGTGGGGGCTCGCATTTCCCGCCCTACATCGTGCGCCGTAGCTATGTAATGTTCACATTGCGGTAAGCGTCATCGCAAATACACATGATATATTTATTTTCTATGCACAATTATATTAATTATTATGCTTTGGATTTTAAAGCATAATAATTAATCAGAATTGTGCATAGATTAGCTATAATACTCCTTAGCAAGCTCATGCTTTAGTTAACAAAGAATAAAATAAGGTGAAATCGCAAGAGGTAATTTTTCAAAAATCACAAAAAAAAATGCTCGCTTTTCCGGGCACAGAGCTCGGTACGGACAATAGCCAGTCTAGTGGTTTCATAGCCCGCTTTGAAGTTGAATGAATAGCTATTGAAAGTTCTGAATAGACCGCCCTTTCGTGGAGGTTCACCAGCGAGCAGTTTCTGTGACCTGTAGTGATTCCATGGCATTTTTCTCATTTTTTTTGACAAAAGCAAACATTTAATTTGTCAGATATGCTTCATAAGGAGAATGATAGGTTATCTGTGTCTAAATATGATTCAATTTGATGCTATGGATTTTAGTGAGCGTCGCTCTGAAAAGTGATAAGTTTGTTTTGGAGCTCAGTTTCGATCCTAGAAACTTTGTTGACATGGGCAAAAAGTGATTATTGGTTGATATAATGTATATTGTTGTTATATATTATGTCCACAGGCTATGTGTGAACATGTCAAGTCCAAATGAGCAGTTATATGGCCGAGTAATGAGCAAAAATGCAAAGTGATATTCACTAACTTTGTACACGGTTTCAAAACTCCAACGGATATTTTATTATCTGAAAACTTCAATCGTTCATATCTTTGTAACGACAGGGAAATTAGAAAAAAACGAAACCTGTCCCATGTTTATGTTTGTCAATATGAACAAAACAAGGTATGAGAGAACTGCTAGTTTTCCAATTGGATTTTGAGGATTTGGACAATGTTACTAAATCCCTTTAGCGCTTTGTTACAGCATCTTAGCTGAATAGCCTGAATTATTATTTAGGAGTTGGCGAAACCTGAAGTTCAGAGGCGTAGTGTGCCTACTGTGACTTTGACGACAGTGTAGCATGCACACTTCTATATCATTGCGTTTAATATACGTTTTAATGTCGTTATTCCAGTCAGCCATCCGTGTATTACACATGCATAGACCGTTGATAAACGTATTGCCCCATAATGTTCTACCGATCAAGCTATTGTTATAGTTATACGGGAAATAATTACATAGATATAATATAGAATCATGAACATAATCTGATGTTCAATAGGATGTAATATTGTATGTCTTATATTTTAAACAATTGAAATACAAACCTTAAGCCAGCTGAATAAATCACGAGATTCGTCTCAGTGTTCTCGTCCTGTTTAGCAGTTTAGAACATTCACCAGTTTTACATACGTTGCGTTTTCCCCGAGTTGCATCAGATCCAGAAATATTATCTTTGAATGGAATCACCTTGCATGATACGAGCGTGTCAGATTGATTTAATTCCTCTCCCAAATATGCAGTATTTATGTATCGAAATAAGTGCAGGCAGGTAGACAGAGTCACTATTTACTAAATTCTCACACAGAGTGCAAACAAATTCATTGTACTGTCACAATTAGTACTTGAATTTAATATGCTTATTTTGTCTACCTTATGCGTTTTTTCTCATCACAGTATGGTATATGCATTGAAACCGTGATTCGTATTGCTATATCATAATGATACTGTTTAGAATGTATCTACAAATCCCAGTATACGATCATACCTGATACCTGGACAAGTATATGGTATACGCAGTAGCGTTATTGGACCAATCTTGGAGGGGAGGGAGGGGGGCACACAACTAATTTTAGAGGCAGACTTTGTATTTGTTTTAAAAGGAGTTTTCCCTATGTTTGTATTGCTTTTTGTCGCATAACTGACAGCACGTGCCCCCCCCCCCCCCCCACCCCCCCAGTAGTTACAACCACTGGTTAAAGGGAGACGCCGCACATATGTGTATGAATTACATTGATTGTGTTTACATTGTCATAAGTATGCATTACAACATAGAACACGTTATTATCATGTATTTTGTATTCGTCGCAGTGATACAGATTGAGCTTATGTAGTGGTGTAGCTACGGGGGCATATGGTGGGGGGAGGGGGGGGGGGGGCACGTGCATCCAATAATGTAACCCAAAATATTACAAAACATGAGGGGAAGTGACGAAATAAAGAAAAAAATTAAGTATTGCCCCAAGAATATGTGTGCACCCTCCCCCCCCCCCCCCCCCCCCCACACCACCAATGACTCAACCAATATTATGTTCGGTAAGCCTACAAGAACGCCCACACGTATTATTTGGATGTATGGTAAAATACAATACGTGGCAAAATTAAATTCAATAGATACACGGTTTGTTTCGATAATTATGTGTTACTTTACTATAATAGACACTGTATGATTATTTGCATAAGCATTAAATTACAAATTATGCCAACCTTATGCCACCTGTCTATAATAATATAATACTATCATTGTAAAGCGCTTAGAGATGATTATCAATCTTATTAGGCGCTATATGAACCGAGTATATAATCATTATTAGTATTACTACCAAAAAAGGCAAAACAAAAAGCAGTCCTCCGCAGACACATGCCTATAGAGGTTACTTGTCTACAGTGGCCACGTTTCTTGTGGCCGTTCGGTGGCACTATGCTCAGTTTGACTAAATACATGTTAAAGGGATAGTGAGTTCTGGTAAGGAGAGTACAGTTTTGGTGAAACTGAATTTAGTAACCAAAACTGCATCATTACATTACAAACTAATAGTTATAACTAGAAAGGAACACAAATTACAAATGACGTAGTAAAGATCATGTTAGCATTCAAAAAGAGCCGTTAAAACGTAAGAGGGCGCTCTCTTAACACTCATCGGTTTCAACCATTTTGAATAAAATATTGTGCATGTGATGTTTTGTTGAAATAGTGATTAGATAGAGAAATAACCAACAACTATTTAAATACCTATTTTGTAACTTTTTGAACAGAGGAAGCATTTTTTTGAATTTGTAACGGCTGGTTCAAAATTCTCTAATAAACCCGGGGCCCCGGCTTTATTACAAATTGTTATATTTATGGATATTTCAGCCGTCTCTGAACCGATTTTGATCAAACAAAGATGATTTTATTATTTAAATATTATGCTCTTTCAAATTTTACACTCAGTTTTTCATTACCTCACAAAAAAAAAAAGTAGTCTAGCGCCCTCTCTATCAAAACTCAACTATCCCTTTAACAAACAAACAAGCAAGAAAATTAACAGTTTGAACAATTGAATCAAGTTTGCATATTTCTCATCATCGCGATATAGGAGGATGTGAAATATCATTTATATTGGAATGATACAATAATAAACTTTGAATTGATATAAGTTTATATGAATATGCCCATATTAATGGGGTAGTGCATTTTTGGTAAGGCTGAGCTTCAGTAACCAAACCTGAACAATAACATTACAACCAAATAGTTATAACTCCACCATGCTCAAAATGTATAGAAATGACAAACGACATAGTAAAAAGCTTGTTATCATTAGAAAAGAGCAATTAAAACACAAAGGGCGCTCTCCAAAAACGAATTGGTTTGAACCATTTTTCATACAAAAAATGATTCAATATAGTGATCATCAAGAACTATTAAAAAAACCTCTTTTGAAATTTTTTGAAAAAGTGTAAGCATTTGTTTAACCTTTCAAAAACTCATTGAATAAATCTGGGCCCAGATTTATTGGGATTGGATATATTTATTGATATTTCAGCCGTTTCTGAACCGATTATGATCAAATTAAGTTTATTCTGTCATTCAAATTGTATGCTCTTTCAAATTTTACACTCAGTTTTTCATTATCTCACATAAAATTAGCTTGGCAGCGCCCTCTCTACCAAAACTGAACTACCCCTTTAAGTATTGTATACAGAGTAGGATAACAAAAAATAGTTTCTCATTAGAATATTCACCTCACTAGCCTCGCTTTAAATAGGTACTTGAAACCAGTAGGCAGTTTTTCATTATTGTCGAAAGGAACACTTGTAATTTCATAAAGTAAAATATAAACATTGAATACACCAATGCGAACAGAAAATTGGTTTCGTTGCCTGGGTATTGTAATCGGGATTACTAGACCGGTGATCTAGTTACATAGCAAGCAATGCTCTGATAGCGGTGGTGTAATCAGATTTGCAAATAGTTATTGTAAAGTTTTACATTCGATGTTTTTCATGTGTTTGTAAAAAGAACATCGTTGGATATTGCGTAATACCTCCTTTCGATGTCAGTCCTCATCGTTTGACCACAATCTCCACCAATGCGCATGATTTGTAGCTGAACAAAGCTAAGCCCTGCATTCAGGCAAGATAATATTCAACTTGTTTTAGACAGAACTTTGTTTAACTAGTTGTAACAATTTGTTTAAAAAGGTATAACATACTATTGCCAATGGATATCGTTGTCCAGATCGTCTTACCATGATCTCCACCCGTGGGGTCACTCTCATACACAAGTGCTACCCACCCGTGTCCATCAACCGCGGAAATGGACCCTAATGGGCAAAAATTGCGTATCGCACCTTTTTTAAAATGGACCCTAATGGGCAAAAATGGCGTATCGCACCTTATAAAAATGGACCCTAATGGGCAAAAATGGCGTATCGCACCTTTTTAAAAATGGACCCTAATTGGCAAAAAGGGCGTATCGCACTTTTTTAAAATGGACCCTAATGGCGTATCCACATGCAAACATATATTACAGCCACTCCGCAGAAATAAAACTCGTCGAAAACCTAGTACTGAGCTACGGTATCTGAAAAGGCACCCTTTTTGTAGAAAAACTACGAAACCTGTGAACCTGAAAAGGTACCCTTTCTTAGGTTAGTGCGATCAGTCCAAAAAAATACCCCTTTTTAAGGAAAACGTCGACTACGCCGTATAGCTGAAAATGATACCCTTTCGACGCTTTTTTTGGACGCTGGTGCGTAGCCAGTCATGTTGGGAGTGACCCCCCGGGGATCTCCACCACTACGTAGCCGAACATCGCCACGCCCAGCATGCAGGCAAGTATTTTCAACTTGATTTAGACTCGCAAAACTGTGTAGGTATATAGTTCAAACAATAGTATGGGTATTCATATGGGCATTAAGTAATATCGATTGTCAATGTCGTTGTCCAGATCGTCTGACCATGATCTCCACCACTGCGTAGCCGAACATCGCGACGCCCAGCATGCAGGCAAGTATAGTCAACTTGATCCAGACGCAGAGGAAGTTGCTGTAGGCAAACGCCACGGTGAACCCGACAGACTCCCAGAGACGGTAGTTGGAATAGGCGGGTTCTTGAGTGTCGGGGAAGAGTATACCGTACAGGGCTGCAACATTATTTTAAAGATAAAACAAAACAAGAGATGAAAGAAACATGTAACGTGTTATTACTTGATTTTATTCAAATAATCAAGTTCAATACGATGTTCAACTACGAAGCCGCACAAATTATGAAGAATATTTTCCAAATTAAATGAAAAATGAAATTATTGGAGGTAGTTTTGATTGAGCATAATTAACCCATCAATTACACTAAAATGTTTTGCCGAAGATTTTCTAAATATAAACAAATCCGTATTATTGAACTGACTATACTTCATTTTAACCCTTTACTTAGTACTTTAACACCTGAGCTTACAATTAATTAGTGATAACTTGTAAAGTAGATCCTGGAATTGCCGACACTGGCACACTACATTTTGTAAAGGATGCTTTCAGTTCAGGCCCTGTTTAAGTCACTTAAATTCCCTGACATACATAATTTAACAAACACACCTCTATCCAGAATTTCACGAATAATTACTTTGATGTGTGCAATTTTCACTAGCAGCCTGCTTGGACCAGTGAACAGGGGCACAAAGCGTCAAATAAAAGGGAATAGAAGAGATAGAGCGGGGTATAGAGTGGGATAACTTACAATTGAGCTGTGTCTGCCATACGGCATCAGCAACACCCCAAAGAGCTGCAAAAACGAAGAACACTGCCAATTCGTCACTATTAGGTTGCCACAGGAAGAGGGCCGTTATTAGACAGGCATTCAAGTTGGCCGCCAGTACGAACATGACGATCTGGCCTGTGTACTTCACCAGCCGACCAACTAACACGGAGAATATGGCGTCGGCGATCCCGTAACATATCATGACATAACCAACCCAACCGACGCCCAAGGTACAGGTTACGTATGACTGAAAGCAAGAAAAAAACATGAAGGCATGTTGCCATGATCAGTAAAGCAATGAGACATATATTCAAGATGGCCGCCAGTGCGAACATGACCATCTGGTTCGTATTCTTCATCATGCGACTGACTAGAGCGTAGAATATTATGATGTCCGCGGTCACAAAACAGATCATGACGTAACCGACCAGACCGACGCCCCAGGTATCCAGGTGATGTAAGACTGTAAACTAATATGGGGATAAAAGAAAGAATGATTGTCTTGGTTGGGCAAGCGAATAGTGTACGCCACGTGTAGGCTTAGATGAGTCCAACCGTCTGCTTCAGCTGTATAGTGATAATGGTGACTAGTAGCAAAAGTAGCATCTTTGGATCATTCCTCATTCGCAGGTCACTTCATCAATTGGTCATTTGAATGCAGCCCGCGTTGACGATGCACTACGATGGGGTATATATACATCGATATACCATACTTAAATCGAACCAAAACGCATAATACATTTAGCAAACTGTGTAGTAAGACCTATTTTCACACATCTCAAATGTCCCTGAATCACCCCTTCCATTATTTCTTTTGAAGAGTGGGCAAAGTTTCTGTTTTGTTATCGCAGGCTCTTAATGGATGCTCTGAGTGGTGCCATGATTTTTGTTTGCCGCCGAAACGTGACGTTTTTCTGGACTGACGTTGATTGGTCTACCCAAATGCCATTTTAACTATTGGTTAAATAACGTATTTTGATCAAAAATCGGAGCAAACAAAAATACATTGAACTGCTTATAGCTTAGCATTTGAATCAATTTATTTAATATGTGTTTTATTTTTTTTTTACTTCGAAAAAATGTTTAAAATGATAGTACTTATTTTCTAGTCAGAACGAGGCTGTTCATACGACCTTTGACTTGAATGATATTAACGAGCACGTACGCGTTCGCAATCCTCCATAATTATAATATTTTTGCTACTTTTAATTAAATAGTTATACTTAGAAATATCATGGTATAATATAGATAATAGTGATACAAGAAGTTGTGCATTTATTTCCGCCCTAGCGAAGCATAATTTAGACCACGAGCATTTATTATTCTGATATGAATCACTGCAAAAGCAACTAAATGGGCTTCAGACAGGGAAACAATGCCATCTCGATACTACAACTCCATTGTTTAGGTGAAATAGTGGGGCAAATGACAAACTTGCATTTCTTAAAACTGTAACTATAGAAATACGTGTAGGCAGTTCATTCACTGTACAAGCCTTTGTTTTGTACGTCAAAGAGGACACCCCTTTCCAAATCGAAGAAAAGGAATGTTTGGTACGTAGTTCGGAATCATCGCAGTTGTTTTGGGGGCATGCTAGAGAAAATCGTACATGATCGGCACGAATCATATACAGTAGTGTGCATGCACGTTCATGCTTACGCCAACACAATTGTTAGCATGGCAACCTCTGACAATTCTGTCAAAAAGCTGCGGTATATTGGCTAAATAACCACATTTAGTCACATTTCCATACTTCCCCGTCTCGAATGGTCGTTGGTTAATATCTTCTCTTTTTATATATACACTTTTTGTTGTGGCCTGTGTTTCAACAAAGACAAAATTGTCTCTTCTTTTAACATGATCATGAATGGAATTTTATCTTTGAAGTCCAAAAAAAACCGTCACATCTTTGCTGGGGGTGTGCACAAATGTAAACAGGGCAGTCTCCATGTTAGTACGGGACGCCGCAACAAATAATTTGTGTCGTCTTTTTGCGAGATTGGTATGGCCTCATTAGTGGGCCATTTTTTATGATTTGTATATCAAATTAAAGCTCTTGGTGTCACAAACGAAGTAGCATAGATGAAATGCTATCATTTTGGTTCGCTTTAAGCCTAGCTAAGCTGTCAGATAGATAACCCCCCCCCCCCTCCCGTTATGAAGGCCTACCCTAGTTTACTAGTAGCATAAACATCAACCTGGAATCTGTCATCAGCCGCATTGTGGCTGTGCACATCTTAAATATTAAATCATACTATAGACCCTACCTAGGCTACAAAAGTAGATTTACGCTACGTTTATAATTGTAAAATCCCCCGTTGTGAACGCATGCTCCCGTCCGCTGTACGGTAGACTGTGATAGCTATCAACAACAGCAACTGTGGGCCACTCATCAGCCCCTCTCGTGGCTCTTGAACCATTATTTATTAGCCAAAAGTTAGCCCAAAAGCTAGCCCAAAGTTTAGTTTAGGCCCTAGGTGACAGTTACCTTAGTGAAATCTCCCGTTATGAACGCCTGCTCCAGTCCACTAAAAATTGTGATTGGAATCAGCAGCAGCAGTTTCGGGTCTCTCATCAACCTCATCGTGGCGAGGCACAGGTCGCAGGTCCCCTGGCTCAAGATCTTTCGACTAGCGGCGATGTTGTCTACAAAGAGGACGACGATGAGAATGGCGATGATGCCCGATGCGGTGTAGATCCCGAGGAGGGTGTACGTTAGACTAGGATCCGGAGGGTCGCAGTACGAGGTCACGTTCTCTTCGTCAGAACTTCCGGTTTCTAGACCAATCCAATGGTGATACCCAAAGGAAATCACAGAGTACATTTTAGAAACATGAATATATATAACGAAACATGGACAAGTATATTTAAAGGTAGTTCAGATTCGTCAAATGAGATGCGCGGCGCCATCTTGAATACGCGTTGCGCACGGTGCGTGATGCACGTTAGCTCAGTGTCATGCGGTGCGCGCAAACTAACCCAGTTCAAAATGGCGACCCGCTATGTAGCATCCCCACGCTTGATGCCCTTTAAGAGGAAGTTAACGATTCTCCACGTAACATATTTTATGGCAAATGGGGCGGACCAGTCGAGCCAGTGGAAAACATAATGGGAGCTCTGGGTGAAGTAGCCAGCGAAATGCCAGCAGCCATCGCAATTACCCCAAAAGTCATAAATAAGCCCCAATGTATATTTGGTTCAATGAGTGATATAATCTTCGTGCAGGCGAGCTTGAAATATAGCTATTGAGAAATTCCTAAACAAAGTTCAACATTTCGATGCCAACATTAACATGAACTGGTCAGCACTATAACGACTTTGTTCCAACTTGGAAACTTGAAACTTGGAACTTCCAAGATCATCTTGATGAAAGTGGTTTTATTTTCATTACCGGTGTAACAGTCGGCTGAGCCGCACTTGTATTCCTCCGTGTCGTTTTTGATCGTCGTGTCCTGCTGCAGAACCAGGGATGAGATCAGGTTGCCGATGATCTGAGAAGACTGGAAGAAGAAGAAGAAAATTCCCCAGAACCGCGAGATGATCGCAGGAACGGTTTCCCCTGTGGAAAAACAAGAATAAAAGGACGAAGAGGCATCCTGGATTCATGTATGTTCCTGAATAGAATCTTCATTCAGATTAATTTAAGTTGAAATCAAATAAAACGCTATCAATTTAGTTTAGTATACCTTAACCGTTTCTTTAACTACACACGGGTGGTCATTTTGATTACAATCTAATACTCTTATTTTCTTTGTGTGTGATAACCTTTAAAAAATAGCATAGAAGGAATGCTCCCCAGGGAGTGGATATGGTGCATCTAATATGTGTTGGTTTGGGTTGGGTTTGGGTTGGTTTGGGTAAAAGTATCATTGTAAAGCGCTTAGAAATGATTATCAATCATAATAGGCGCTAAATAAATGAAATATATTATTATTTGTTTGTTGTTTCAGTTGTTTGAGACCTAAATCTTGTTCAAATTATGCACCGGATATCCACACAGAATCTTTGCACTTGTTTTTTTTTAAATAAAAGGTTATATATACGAAACTATTTGAGTTCCTATATAAAACGCCTGGTGCCATCTTGCGAACGTCATGAGCAAGGTAAAAAAAGTACACTGGTTCAACGTGTGTAGTGCGCAGAAAGTAGGTAAGTTTCGAATATTTGAGCCGTGGTGTAGTCTTTCGAACAGTGCCACCAGAAGCCCCTGCGTGGCCCATGCGCGTCGTTACGGGCAGAAGTGATATTGTACCTGACAACTCGGCATAAGCGGCGGCAATGGTGGTCAGGTAGGTGCTTTTAGAGGTCCAGAGGGGTGCAGCGCCGAGACCCAGGAGGACCGATGCCGGTATCAGAGTGGCCCAGGAGGGGTAAAAGTTAGCCACTGTATAGAGGGCGTAGCACACCATGCTGGCTGCCAGGGTCCATTTCAATCCAAGATGGCGGATCATCACGGAAGGTATGAGCATCGCTGTTCGCATAATATAACCAGAATGAAGTATGTTAGGTAATGCTCAGGAAATGGAAGTAAATACCAGAGATGGTGAGCATGATGAACGTAGCGTAAATTGTGCTGAGAGAGGCCGGTTCCAGAGCTTGTCTCATATTTCATCGTCTACAGGTAAGAGAGCTCAAATTAAAAGTTAATTCTTTAGTCCCCACCCATGAGGTGACCTTCCATGAGATACCTAATAACTGACCAGAGATAATAAGTGTAGTGTTGATAATGCTGACAGGGTGTCAGTCAACGTCCCGCGTCACAGGTGATGATGCTGTGCTTGAAGTTAGTCGGTTCTATCCCGAAACGAAGCGAGATAAACTGTCATTATATGACAGGAGTAAATTTTACTCCTGTCATATCGACACTATCATGTTCTTCGTGTCCAGTTTTATTTCACAATAATCCAGTTTAGTGAAGGTCAACATACATATTAATTGTTTCAAGTTTAATACATGCTGCGGAAATACAAGTGGTAACCAGAGATAACGAGTGTAGGGTACATGGTACTGAGCGAGGCAAACTCCAGACCCTTGTCAAATTGTGCTGTCCTACAGCCAGTTAAAGAATACCTATTGGAATGGCGATTGTCTAAAACCAAAGCAGGGCAACTTCCATTTTTTAAACAAATTAAAGTTAATGCTGAGGGAATGAAAGCTTACCTGATATGATAAGAGCGCGTACTCGCGTACACAGCAGGACATACATGGTGATGAGAAGAGCTAGCCCAAGTCACGGGTCACAGGTGATAATGCTGTGCTGGAAGTCGGTCGGTTCTATCTCGAATCGAAGCGAGACAAACTGTCATGTTCATCATGTTCTTCGCATCCAATGTTATTTCACAAGAATGCACTTTGGTGAAGGTCAACATACATACGTTTAACAATTTAAATAATGCTGCAGTAATGTTAATGCTTAACAGAAATGATGAGTATTGCATGAATGATACAGAGCGAGGCCAGCTCCAGCCCCTTGTAGAATTTGCTGTCCTACAGGATAAATGATACTTAAAGGTAGTTCAGATTCGTCAAATCAGATGCGCGGCGCCATCTTGCGTATGCGTTGCGCACGGTGCGTTATGCACGTTAGCTCAGTGTCATGCGGTGCGCGCAAACTAGCCTAGTTCAAAATGGCGACACGCTGTGTAGAATCCCCACGCTTGATGCCCTTTAATAGGATGGCCGTTGTCTAAATCCGAACCCGATTAACTGGATTACAAATTATTTTAAAGACATTGGCGTGATTGGTGTGAAAATAATAATGCTTACCAGAGATGATTAGCGTCGCGTAGATTATGCTGAGAGAAGCAAGACCAAGACCCGCGTCGCAATTAATGCTGCTTTGTAGATTGGACAGCGCCTGGAACGCCGTGAAGACGAAGAGAAATGCGCAGCTGATGAGGAGAAGGTTCTTGTAGATTTTACGTCCTGTCCACGGGATAAGCTCAGCAGTAGAATCATCGCCAGCCTCATGATCCAATTTATCATCCATCTTGAGCTGAGGAAGATCGATCTGGCCTTTTTGGTCTGCTTTCCAAGAAGATATTTCCGAAGGAAGAGGAAACATGACAGCCATGACAGTAAATTACAGTTTCACGACATTTTACACGAACAAAAACTAACAATTTCAATAAATCTGATTTGCCACCTTCACTATCATAATAACGGTGAATAGCGATACACTCGTATAGATACACATACACAAAAACATGATATTATATTTTCCGAACATGTAAAGAGGAATTGGAGAGTGAATCAATCGAACTCATGATTAACATAACAATGCTCTACGTCCATGTGGCCCCCTAGCCCCTGTTAACAAATTGATGTTACATTTAACGATAGCTGACTATACAGGGTGGCCCCAAAAAACGTAACGGGGCACTTCCCAAAATAAAGTAACAATATGATTATGTCCATCTGATAGGGTGCATTTTCCAATGAAAAACGAAACCAAGAACAGTCATTTTGGTCGCGTAGTTTTTGTTTTACGGCTCTGTGAGTAACACCATATCAGGTTCCCATTTTTGTCAATTTTTAACAAGTCAGTGTCTGATAAGTCGCACTTACTGCCCGTCATAGCATCGAACAACGAGCAATACGCGCCCCATTGTGAGTGTGCATTCAGCTGTGTGCCGAGAGAATGGGCATAGTTGTTATGGTGTTACTCACAGCGCCCTTAAACAAAAACTCCGCGACCAAAATGACTGTTCTTGGTATCGTTTTTCATTGTACCAATGGACATAATCATTTTGTTACTATATTTTGGCAAGTGCCCCGTTCCGTTTTTTGGGGCCACTCTGTATAGCCTAACATGTAAGAGACGTTAAGAATTTGTCAACCTGATATTCAGTGGTATAGTGTGGCCTTACTGATTCTGGGGTGGTTTAGTAAGTGCACACTTTTTATGTATTTCATTATTATTCATTACACAAGTTATTCTGTCATGATTTTAGTCAGTCAAATTATTTAGGGCGATCTGTTCCCTTCGTATGATATAAAGCTGCTGATGACATATCGCTCCATGACCTCATGACCTACATTATATTACTGTCGAGTTTACCTTTGGTTTCAGACCAGCCAGGGTCGGGTTTCGATGGCAGGTTGTCCATGCTGCTCGCTAGTCGTGTCAAGGGAACAGCCGTGAAATTGACCTAGAATGCGTATTTGATGTCCTCCGAGGGTTACTAGTTCGTGATCTGAGCAGGGCTGGAATAACGTATAGGTCAACATAACAAATAGGTTAACAGCGTATGGTATGCCTTTAATGTCAACACACCCGGGCGTTCTCCGTTCATTATTATAGTAGCAAGGGTAGAAATAGAGCAAGGAAGCAAGTTTAACTAGTATATGAATGCATTCATTTAAAAAAAAAATGGCGTTTCATAGGAGTTATTTAGTGATTAGAGCTAAGGTTAGGCAAAGGGGCAAGTCAAACGAGTATGGGATGATTTATATGACAATAAACAGCTAAATCATATTAATTTTGTATGTTCAATACAAACTATACATAGATATGATGTTTTTCTTTACATAGTAATCATCTAAAATCATGGGCATGGTAACATAATGTTAGCACAACTATAAACAGAAGCATCTTTGTTAGCTAAAATATGGTGTTGCTTCAGGTTTATTTTATAGGATTATAAAGTTGCATGAAGATATTTAAACTGGAAAAGAGTTCAACGTTACAGGAAAATTGTTTCTCTAGTTGTAAAGGTATGTTGATGACGTCATTATTATGACTTTATAGTGCGCAATGAATGGATCAATACATTATACATCACACATAACAGTTGTGTCGCATATTATGGGGTCATCATAATCTGGCGCAAATTCAGTGTGAGTAAACTTTGTTTGTGAATGCAAATCAATAGACGTAAACTTTACGATCGAATTACTTTGCAATATCAAACAAGGTTAGTGTCATGGTCCAAACTCATAGTCTGTTTGCCTTGTCGTTTATTTATAGTCGGTGAATGATTAATGGTCTAGTCCCACTATAGCGTATCTCCTTCCGTTTCCTATCCGGCCAAAATTGTCGAAACGGTCAGTATATCTCGCAAAAGATAGGAAACGGAAGGAGATACGCCATAATAGTGGGATTAGGCCGTAATGGAGTCAATCGTCAAGTTCTCGCGGTACCGATCGATCGAGGGACCTTCCGATGATTTTGGTATATGACTTAAGTCTTACATATTACTTTTGGAAAAATTGTTAATCGATCACTTTCACATTTTCCTTCACGATCAATTCCGGTTATTATGGCAGTGCTAAAACTGAAAGAATAAACTACTGAATTAGGATATTACAATCGGGATCTATTGGCACAAAATGCACGTCATACGTGTAAGGTTCGACCTGCCCATTGCAGAGGTCTCTAGCTACTCCACCCACTCCCGGAGAAGATGGGGTCACTATAGGCCATATAAGTATTGCTAGCGGGCCTACCTTATAAGACAACTGGTTCATGTTTTCCTGACCTCTACATGTATTAATTATCATGATTATAGTATATCGCAGTGATAGAACGCGTCTAGTTACACAGGGAGTGACATGTGGACATTAACAAAAACATTGGAAACAAAGTAAACGAGCATGATTAATATTAAACATTTTCATCATGGAACATAGGACATTTGAAACCTTCCGCGTAATATAATAAAAATGTATTAAGGAGATTCATACTGTGGCTTTTGAATAAACAAACAGCTAGAATTAGACAAACTTGTTGTTATTATTTTACTGTATGTATTTGGAGCATGACCAATGAGATACGGACTGTTAATCCACAGGTTTGACGTTTTATAGTTAAAGCATGGAGTGAGGCCTGTAAAGTGTCACATAGCCCAAAGGGACATTTGAGACTTCAATCCTGCACCCAAATCATTGTAATATATGTCCGAATGATGTGTGAAAGTTTCATTGAAAAAGAACACTGCTTTCCT
>JBAMJV010002835.1:0-5000 GCA_037951105.1 Echinarachnius parma | reverse complement strand
TTACAAACATTGTATTAAGCGATATACCATATTCATTATCATCGTCATCATTATTTTTAGCGTCGATCCACGGATCAGTGCCCCGGCCCGTGTGACTATAATAACGAAAACGAACTAAAAACTAATACTATTATAGTTTGCAATAAGTAGCCGCGGCAGCACGTATCGGTAAATGCGATATATTCTATTGAAATCATTATAATATATAATTTGGAAAGGCGGGGATCATTCGCGTCACATGATTCCAAAAGAGCCAAGGGGAAGACACTTTATTATTCGTTCCGGATTATACTTTGATGTTCGCGAAATCAAACCATAATACACTGGACTTTCCATATGAAACTCTTGATTACTTAAAGACTAGTACTATAATTTTCATTGAGACTTTATACGACCAACCATTAAAGTTTCCAGTATCTTCTCAGCTAACAAGACCAGGAGCTCGAGGGTCTTTCAGGCGTCTGCTGTTGGACCACTGAACTAGAAAGCTGGGTGACATCTGCAAGGTAAATCAAAATATAGCTTTTTTATTAATCAATCATCACTTTTTGCACTTGCCAGCACTTGCCAAAATACTAGTTCCCTTTAACATAATAGCCATAATTACGAAGATATTTGGATAAACAAATACATTCGTTCTTCTATTACCATAATTATGCCAATCAACAAGGTACAAGAGAAAATTTGAAAGCTCCAAATAATTTTAGTTGAATTTCGCAAATTTAATGGATTACTTAAATTTTACATAATTATACTGATATATTATAATCAATAAACATAAATAATGTGATGATAATGATCTAATAGAAAATATGTCACGACTGTATGAGGATGTATGTAAAATTATGTACAAATACCATCAACCGATTTCGGGGCCGGATTTACTAGGTCTACGCGGACTTATAGGCAAGTCGACTGCTAGTAGACCTAATAACTCAATGTCCTGCATGCTTAGACATTAAACTTGTCTGTTTCTAACCTTAATCTCCCAAAACATTTTAAAGAGACAGATCCACTTTTACAAAACGTGTGAACAGCTTTCAGTTGACGGATGGGGATCAATGTAACACGCAAAAAAAAATCAGATCGAACAGCCCTATAATGTGGATTATACGAATGACAAACGAATGTGTCCCTCCATTTAAACTATATATCGGTCAATAAAGGAGTTCAACTGATTGAGCATAATATTACAACAATATTGTACTAATTCTCGTAAAGGTATTGTGAAGCCGACATTTGTTAACGTATGTCACGGAAAAAGATCTCAAAAATAAAGAATATATAATTACATGTAGTCAGTTTAAGCGATGTTTGGGTATTTGGCTTGGTAAGCGCTCACACATTAGTACTTATGCGCGGGTCACGTAGCTAGCGTGGGTCACGTAGGGGTCATGCATACCGATCTGGCACTCCGTGAAATCTGTGTACGAACTTACTCACCGGCCGAAAATACCCATTGTACCATATGTACCCATTAAACCGTCGTCCAACAATTTCAATTTAATCAGTTTTAGGTCTATAACTCCACGAAAAAGAGATTTTAAGCCCAAATGTGTTCAAGCATGCTATTAAATGACATTTCCTTTCATATAAGACAATAACCTCGCAACTTTTGAATTTTGGCTTGCAAAAGAGGATCTATCCCTTTAACAAGTTAATATATTGAACTTATGAATTGCATGATAACGATCATTTGCTACTGATGTTGTTATGTGTTTTATGTTCGAGTGTTTTCAATATTTGCATTTTAACGAGTATGATAATTGCAGTAATCATGATAATCATTGAATACATACATGTACTGTAGCTACTGGACGAGTCTGACGCCTCTCACTGTTTGCAAGATGTGATGGATAGAACCTGATATTGATGGTGAAACTTGTGTGAAACATGTTTTTATTTACCTAAACATAAATATACTGCTAAATTTTGAGAGAGAGATGCACTTTTTGTTTTTATTTCATTTCATGAATAAGTCATTATATAGATGAGTGCGCTGTATAGGCCTAAGTTTAATTTACATTGTCATGTGTATGTCCTGTGAATAATATTTTCTTTGTTTATAATATGAATGAAATTGGTAGGATGTGACTCTCTTTGCTTTTGAAGTTTGGGTGCGATATTGTTATACGAAATCTAAGTTTGTGTATAAAGATAGGCTTGTTTAGCCGTTACCAATAACTTTTTAGCGTGGTTCCAAGGAAACAAAGTGACGTTGGGGGTGTGTTTTTGTTTAAATATAAAAGTCCAAATAACTCGTAAAACATCATATATTTTCAGAACAAACTACTACTCGAAATTCTCTATAAACATTTAATTATATATACTTCGCAAACAAAGTTCCGCAATCGAGGTTTGCGCATTAATAACTTTTCTATTACGCTATTACCATTCGTAAAAGTGGTATCATTGGAAAGCATGAATTCTCCCCTTTATATTGATATAACATTTGCTATGAATATGTTATCATCGAATGTGCATTGCATCCAAATGTAGGGCAAAGTCAAAAGTGAAATGTTGCAAAATGCACTGATTTTGTCCACAGTGTGCCTTCTTTGGCTTGAATGGGGATGAGGTGGTCATGCATTCAAGCCACGTTTTAATCTTCAAACAAAAGGAAGGCACACTGTTGACAAAATCAGTGCATTTTGCAACATTTAATTTTTTACTTTGCCCTACATTCGGTGTAATGCACATTCCATGATAAAATATCCATATCAAATGTTATATCAATGTAAAGAGGAGGATTCACGCTTTCCAATGATACCAAATTTATGAATGGTAATAACGTAATAGGCATTTAAGCAGGGTTGGCCGGGAAATACCGGTGGCGGGAATTCCCACCGGTAAATACCGGGAAATACCGCCCGGGAAATAAGGTGCCCGTCGGTAAATATGAGAAAAGTGGGAAATATGATTTATTTCTTTTTATTTTCATTGTTTTTACTTAACTTGTTGTTGTTTTACTGCAACTTCTTATTCTTTTTGTGTACATTGTGTTTAGAAATATTCTTCAGCAGGCTGTTAGTCTATCATAATTGTTTGGACCCAGTTTGACATTAGACAATAGGAAAAAGAATTTAGTCTAATATAATAGACTGTCTAAATGCCACTTTGTCTAACACTTACATTGAATTAATTAGCCGCTTGTCTACTAAAAATCGCCAATGTGGTAAAATGAGAGTCGTATACAGCCTATAGCTTTCAATCCTGTCAGGATCTTCGTCTGGGCAAATGACAGTTTATTTAATTTTATCTTATCTCGAATGAGGTTGAGGTATACTGTACATAGACTATAGCTACAAACACATTACATGTACCTGAACTGATGATTAGACAAAATGAAGATTAGACAAAATGATTCAATCCACATGAATCATGCTGTCGTAGATGTTTTCGGTACTTCAACCAAATGAAAAAAGACCAAAACAATACTCAACAATAGACAGAAAAGCAGCAAACCTGCTGAAATAAGAATCATGAACGTCAGTCTATGTGTCAAATTGTCTAACATATTTGTGGGTCATAACAGTCCAAGTGGTCTTATGCTCTTACATAAATATAGCCCCTTGACTACGGGAACCAGGTTGATTGTATACAAAGTCTGTGGGGTTTTTCAGAAACTTTAAATAAAACAGGTTATTTCCAATGAGTGAGGTTCCATAATCGAAATGATAATAGACTTTAAGTTTCTATCAGCTGAACTGATCAGACAATTATGAATCTAGACAACACATAGAATTGGTATTAGACAAACTGGCAGAACTTTAAACAAAAAAGCCCTCACAAAGGAAGTTTCTGATATCCAGTATGATGAAACATCTTCAATGTCATCTATTGATTATTATTAACCGTGTAGCAGACATCTGAGCAGGGCAATTTTAGCCAACAAAACTATATGTATGTACAGGTGAAAGATATTGCCCGCTCAGAAAAGTCAATGGGATATTCTCTGTAATTGCTGTTCAATATGAACACACAGTATCCAATGGACAAAATAATATTGCCCTCTCAGAAAAGTCAATGGGATTTTGTGTGTAATTTGCCGGTCAATATAAACCAATGGACAAAATATTATTGCCCGCTCAGAAAAGTCAATGGGCTTTTGTGTGTAGTTTGACGGTCAATATGAATACACAGTAAACCAATGGACAAAATAATATTGCCCGCTCAGAAAAGTCAATGGGATTTTGTGTGTAATTTAAAAATAATACAATTCTTATTGATGGATGTTTAATTCAATTCACAAGACATGTTTTATACAATTTCATTTTTATGATTCATCTATTCAGGTTAAAAAATAAACTACCCACATCTTTATAGGATATATCCCAATTTAGAAATGAATTTTAACCTTGAGCCATATTTCCCGGTATTTCCCGCTAAAAAGGCGGTAATTACCGGTATTTCCCAGTATTTCCCGCCCGTCCGGGAAATAAGCAATTGTCCGGGAAATATGCCAACCCTGCATTTAAGGGGCCCAGTGGGGTATTCAACTTTTTTTGATCAAAATTGAGATTTTTATCTTAAAATGATCCATGGATTCTAAGCTTTAAGAAAATGTATACATTGTGGGGTAGAGGGTAGCTATTAAAAGGACAAATTAAGGATTTCGTTATCAATGTTGTACATTTTGGGGCCGAAAGTGATTATTTTCTGGCTTAGATTGGAGATTTTTAATTGTACTTTTCATAAATAGACCAAATCAAAATGTCCCAAATCAAAATTGTTACCATCCAAATAGGGTTTCTCTTTTTTTAGAGTGAAGCAGCAACATCTAATGTCATGCAGAAAATAAACATGGCAGTTTATAGGTGATTAACATGCCCTAAACTTCCATTGAACCAACTTCCGACCATTTATCCCACTATTTTCCTATATTTATTCATGTCACATTTATCAAACAAATATCAATATTGTATATGACTTTTCAAGCTCATTTGCCGAAAATCAGATTTGTAAGACTAAAATTCTAAAAACTCAAAAAGTATTCACTC
>JBAMJV010002834.1:0-82956 GCA_037951105.1 Echinarachnius parma | reverse complement strand
CCATCGAAAATTAAGGTCGAGACCACTAAAATGTTGTCTCCAGACCAGTTAAAATTTGAAAGGGGGGGGGGGGGGGGTTAAAACCCACCCAAACGGTAATTTTGGGTCAATGGGGGTCAATGTGTACGCCTATGCATAACAGTCATTGCAATATTAATATTGGTGCTTACGGATTACCAATATATTGTAAACATGATTGTAAACATGGTGAAATGGTAAACGATTCATTCGTCTTCAAGATATATTGGAATAAGATTAACGATTGCCATTGGGTTAACAATTTGAAACTGAAATTGAGATTCTATTCGAAGAAAAAGACAACACGAATCTTATGTTTTTTACTAAACCTTGTGATTCTATCCCTCAAAGCAGCCACTAATTGTAAGAAGGATATTTAAAAAATGGGATAATGATTAACATATCCTCTTAGTAATGTGTGCAAGTAAGCATGTTATCGTTATCAATATGTTGTTTTTAATGGCCCCTACAATAAGAAATGTTTCTAGCGATAACCTATAATCGTAATTGTGTTTTGATTTTGATTTGTTCTTCTTTGAATATGATTTTCTCATCTCCCACTTCTCATATAGACTTCTGACATATAAACTTTAAATTGCGCTATATGCACACAACATAAAATAAATAACGTTTATAGTAAAAGTAATTGCAATAATGCCAATGTCTTACTTCTGTACCTCGGAGTTGCACTTCCAGAGCCAGCCCTAAATAAGGTATGGCAATTGAATTAAATGTCAATATATTATAGAAAATGTACTTCTCCCCACTCCCTCGTTGACATGTAAACACAAAACTTGTCATTGATTTCCAAGTTGTGTTCATATGGGTTGGTATTACATAATAATTGACATATCCTGTAATTCTGACATAATTAGATTGTAAATAGCTAAACTGAATAGGAAAGCCAAATTATCGTGTACCCCCCCCCCCCCCCCCCACCCCCAATCTGCTAATACACAATAGAACAAACAGTAGAAAAGTATGCACGTCGATTAACGGATAACAAGTATAATGTTGAAGTATCAAGCGTAGAAGAACTAAGCCCAGAAACTTAAAATCAAACGTTTGTTTAATTGGAGCAAGAACGGATAGTATGCATGATGGTGTGAACCATCCCAATAAAAACAGTTTAGTTTATTTTCCATGTTTTTTTTTTTTTTTGAAATAATATTTTATTTTTCTCTCAAACAACAAATATACAATGTAAATCATTTGCAATACAAATCATATTTTTCAACATAGTCATATCATAGTTGATGTATACAATCCACATATAATTACAATTAAATGATCCTTGAAGATATAATCCTGATCCTAATATATTCAATTCACAACTTCTGTAGGTTTGTTATAACATATTTTCAAAAAATCATTTTCTTAGTTTCATAGAAATAAAAAACCCAATATATTTCATTTGAGAGAATATCATTTAAATGCAACACTGGTTTCCTTAGTAATGTTTCCTTTTCTCTCAAAATACAGTTATATTACAGAGAACCCATTTTAAAATAAACGTATAAACCGATACAAAACACAATCAATGTATTCATACACAATTCTTTAAAAAAAAAGAAAAAAGAAAGGAGAATTGCAAAAAATGTATACACCATTATAACTATTTATCTATATAATTACCTGTTATCAACATTAACTAAATAATAATCATTATAGTTCGAGAGAAATTATGCAAGAAAGTGGAAAGATAACAGAATAAAAAAACGAAGACAGAAAAGGAAGGGAGGCGGTAGAGAAGAAAGACAAATACCAAAACAAACACTCGGAATTTGGTGTCTCTGTCTCATAATCTAAGCAGAAAGTGTGTCCCATGTTCTATAGTGGATACGCAACGTCCCTCTCTGTTCAGCTATCTTTCTTTCTTCTTCTTTATTTTTCATTAATGTATCTTTAATATCTCTAGTAGTTGGAGGATAATCCTTCGTTCTACTATTAACAAATATCATACTTTTTATCAACAATATAACGTGATTTAATACTTGGTCTTCCCCTACATTATTAACCTTCATTCCCACATGAACCCCTTTCCAATCTATATTTTTTAATTCTTTTAAATCAAACTCATTACCACAGTCTACCCAAATCTGTTTTACTTTTTCACAAGAAAAAAACAAGTGTTCATATGTTTCCTGCATTTTATGACAAAAAGAGCATAAATTACTATTTACTATATGAAAAGTATACATATGTTTGTTTGTATAAATAAGATTATAGAGCAATTTAAATTGAAACTCCCTCAGTGTACTATTAAGCGTAGATTTTCGGGGACGTACAAAAATATTCTCATTGTCCTTTCCAACAACATTATATAAGTGTTCTATATTGCGAACTGCAAAAGACTTCTCCACCCTTAAATTTAACAAATGTGCATATATACTTTTTGAAGTTATACCACATAATAAATAGTCTTTTTCATTCAATCGAAACTCCAAATTTAATTCAGTATCCTCTATTCCATTATAATTTCTACTCAACAATTGTTTCCATATAAATGGTATATTTTCAAATATTTGTTTTACTATATCTATCTCTAACCTGTCTAAGCCTAATCTAATAAATTCATGAACAGACTTTATTCTGCCATTACAATCAACTATATGATGTATTTTATAGACATTTTTCAAAAATAATTTTTCATTAAAATAAATCTGTCCATTCGAATGAATCTATTATTTAAAAAAAATTCATTTCTACTTCCAATTTCCTTTAATAAAAAATCTTTTGAACCAATCCAAACTTCTAACATTTCCCTATAAAAAACCGGAAGTGACAAATTCAATAAATCGAATGAAACATTACAAAAAAAGAACCAACAAACCTCCTACTTCCCGAGTCAGAAATTTAAAAACTCTTTTCCATCCCATCATGGATTCCCCCAAAATGAGTCTCTTAATCCACATTATTCTCTGTGTACGAATAAATAATTTCAAATCAATCATTTTTAATCCCCCCTTTTCATAATTCAAAAAAGTAACTTCTCTTTTAATTTTGTCTTTACCATGCCACAAAAAATCAAATGTCAGTCTATTTAAATCTTCTATGACCCATGGCGGTACTGGGGTGAGTGATGATACATATATTAATTTAGAAATCACAAACGTCTTTATCAATTGAACTTTTCCCATCAAAGTCAAGTCCCGCTGTTTCCACCATATTAATAAATTTCTAATTTTACTTAGAATTTCTTTATAATTAATTCTTTCTTGAATTTCAGGATCCAGAGAGAAATATATACCCAATATTTTAATCAACCGAACTATTTTACCAAAAGGAGTTACAACTTCTCTACCATGAAGAGGTCCTAATAGCAGAACATGTGTTTTGTCTCGATTTATTTTTAATCCCGATATTAAAGCAAACGTCTCAAATGTTTCATTTAATTTTATCAACGAATCCTTATCTTTTACAAAAAGCGTCATATCATCTGCGTATAAAACTTGTTTAATGTGTGCATTTCCAAAAATAAATCCTAAAATTTCTTTATCAGCCTTAATGGAGCGTGCTAAAGTTTCTATACATAATATAAATAAATAGGGGGACAAGGGGTCTCCCTGCCTTACACCTTTCATAATATTAAAATAACCAGTGGATATATTACCATTAAATACACAACTCTGAGTGCCCTTATAGAGAGTGCGAACCCATTTACAAAATTAAGTCCCAAAACCAAAAGTATTCAGCACCTTTTGCAAAAAATCGTGAGAAACAGTATCAAATGCCTTTTTAAAATCAATAGCTAATAAAAACCCTGGTATATTATTTGTTTTAGTATAAAAAATTATATCATCTATTAATCGTATAGCCTCTCCTATATTTCTCCCTTTAAGATATCCTACTTGGTCTATATTAATAATTTCCCCTAATACTTTCTTAACCCTAACAGACAACACCTTAGCTAAAATTTTATAGTCTACGTTTAACAATGATATAGGCCTATAATTTGTCATTTGTAAGGGGTCTTTATCCTCCTTTTGAATCAATATTATAACGGCTTGTTTTGTGAAGAGGATAATTCTTCTTTAATGAATGCTTCATTTAAAGCACTAACCACAATATCACCAATAACAGACCAAAATAATTCATAAAATTCTACACTTAAACCATCATTTCCGGGTGACTTATTGCATTTCATTTCTTTTAAAACCTTTATACATTCACCTTGAGTAATATTACCTTCACATAATTCCATTGATTCTAAACATAATTTTGGTAAATCTTTAAAAAATAAACTATCATTAAACATACCTACATCAACATCATATTTTGAATATAATCCAACATAAAACTTTTGTATTTCACAAATAATTTTATTCATATCAAAACTTATTTTTCCTCCTTCTACTAATAATTTACGAATTATTGTCTTCTTTTTATTTGATTCCATTAATTGTACAAAATATTTAGTATTTTGCTCCCCTCTCTCATAAAAAGATGCTCGAGATCTAACTTTCAGTCCCTCATGTTAAAGGTTTTAACTCGATATCTTACTTGATGCATACAGATTCTGCAGCGTCCTGAAAGGGAACACACTCATGTTGAGAAAGAAAATTGTATAACCTAGTATGTATATAGGGTAGACCCTAACAAATCAAATGAATTACTTTCTTTCATACTCGGTGGGGATTGTCGGTACCAGCCAGGATTGTAACAACACACATGCAAGGTACAGCTCAAGCAAGGAACATTATTTTAATCTCTTCTGTATTTACGGAACTTGATTCAGAATGTTCAATCTAATTTCTGGTTTATTTAAAATAATTTATTCATGCCTCATTAGAATTATCATGTTATTGCATTTTACCTAACCGAGGCACTGGAAATGTTATAACAAATAACTATTTTGATATACTTCTAGACACTGAATACTAAAAAAAACTCAGTTCGTCCACGCAACGCCGCTGCTACGCAATAATAATATAAAAATATGTTGTTCTCTACCTCAAGTGTATCATGTGTCTGACGATTTCATCATTGGTATACTGGATAGGCAGGTTCCCTTCGTTGTCCAGTATATCAGGTCTAGCGCCATGCTCGAGGAGGTAGCAGACCAAAGCTTTGTCTGGAGATAAGACGCTTGTGGAGATGCCTTCTGACTTCAAGAAATAAGTATTAACATGCAATGGAAGATGAGCTTCATCGGTACGTTTTCATATTATTAATCGCATTTAAAGGGACTTAGTAACACTGTCCACATCCTCAAAATCCAATTGGAATTCCAGCGGTTCCTTCCTACCTTGTTGCACTCGTATTAGCAATAAAAGCATGGGACAGTTTTCTTTCTTTTTTCAGATGTAAAATTGTTCACTGGACGGCAAAAACCGTGTACAATGTGAATGCAATGAGTTAGTGAATATCACTTTGCATTTTTGCTCATTATTCGGCCATATAACGTCCATTTAACGTGAAATGTTCACACAACACCCAGAGGACATATCGGATAACATCAATATATCAACCACTTATCGTTCGTTTGCACATGTCAGCAAAGTAACTAGATCCCTTTAATATTAAATTTCATTATTATATAAATCAAGCATGGGGGTACAAAGAAATAAAAGCACCATTGTCTCAAGTGATATGAAGTAATATTCGTGCCTCTTTATACTCTATATTGTATAGCCATCGGTAGAAGGGCTACCCTAGCCTCCTGATAGTAAATGAATATTGTGTTTCAATCGCTGAAGCATGATTGATTATCGAACAGGGCCCCGTTGTAGATATAGTTGCAATCGATTGTTAAGTTGTAATTAATTACAAATCAGAACATTTGAACAAAAAATGCGTAAATCTAATTGGTGTAAATCAGACTTGCAATTAAATGCAATTTTACAATCGATCGTGTGTAACTCTTTCTGCAACGGGACGCAGATCTACCTTTACCGTTGGGTTCCGAGTTACTGCTCTTGTTTTTCTTTTATTCCTATCGCAGTTTCTGATGGCGATATGAAGACACGTTTTTCCCTCATTTGATGCAAGGTTTGGATCAGCGCCGTAACATATTAACGCCTCAACTGTCGCTGTATGTCCCCGCTGCGTTGCGTGGTGGAGCGCAGTGAACCCACAGGTGTCTTGTTGGTCGGCGGGATTTGATACCTTTGTCAAAAGTTATGACCGAAGGGAATAACAAAATTAAATTAAAAACAAATATTAATTACACTTTTGATTATTTGAGTACTACGATTTTCGCGAAAACAATTAACAACTGTGACATCTCACACACATACCAAAAAACATTGGCATTTACATAGCAAATAGTTGCTCTTCTCACTCTTTAAATGATATAAATATTCACATCACATTAAACGAAGGAGACTAATTCGGTCTCTAATCAGAAACCGATAATAACATGCACAGATTTAGATATTTACCGTGTATGTTATTTAATGGATTGTCCAAATCCTCAACACTTAATTATAACTCTAGTGGTTCTCGCATACCTTATTGCATTTGTATTACCAATCGAGGAATGGACCACGTTTTTCTTTTGTTTTCGAATTAGCTTTCGTTACAAAAATATTTACGATTGAAAAGTTCAGTCAGTTCAATGAGTAAGCGAAACGCATTTTCGCTCATTACTCGGACCAGAGAGATGGGAGGAACTTTCCATGTAGCGCGATATTTTCACAAAATACTTGGATCCCAGAAATAACACGTGTTATCAACCAGTCGTCACTCTTTGCAAAATGTCAACAAAGTAACTACATCCCTTTAACATTGATTTTAATACCAATATAACTATGTATGAATATTTATCAGGTAAACAATTTCAGGTATCGCATCCATACACACCTTCTTTGTATCACTCCTTTCCGTTCCATGGCGTTTCTGCAATAATGTTCCTGTGTCTGTGCTTAGTAGGTATTTCACTGTATCGATGTGACCTCCGTGTGATGCTGAATGCAGGGCTGTCCATCCATTATTATCTCCATTGTTTACATCAGCTCCTTGACCGATCAGATATTTCACTGTATCGATATGACCTCCGTGTGATGCTGAATGCAGGGCTGTCCATCCATTATTATCTCCATTGTTTACATCAGCTCCTTGACCGATCAGATATTTCACTGTATCGATATGACCTCCCTGTGATGCTGCATGCAGGGCTGTCCATCCATTATTATCTCCATTGTTTACATCAGCTCCTTGACCGATCAGATATTTCACTGTATCGATATGACCTCCCTGTGATGCTGCATGCAGGGCTGTCCATCCATTATTATCTCCATTGTTTACATCAGCTCCTTGACCGATCATATATTTTACTGTATTGATGTGACCTCCATATGATGCTGCATGCAGGGCTGTCCATCCATTAGTCTCTCCTTTGTTCACATCAGCTCCTTGACTTATCATATATTTTACTGTATCGATGTGACCTCCCTGTGAAGCTGCATGCAGGGCTGTCCATCCATTATTATCTCCATTGTTTACATCAGCTCCTTGACCGATCATATATTTTACTGTATTGATGTGACCTCCATATGATGCTGCATGCAGGGCTGTCCATCCATTAGTCTCTCTTTTGTTCACATCAGCTCCTTGACTTATCATATATTTTACTGTATCGATGTGACCTCCCTGTGAAGCTGCATGCAGGGCTGTCCATCCATTATTATCTCCATTGTTTACATAAGCTCCTTGACCGATCAGATATTTCACTGTATCGATATGACCTCCCTGTGATGCTGCATGCAGGGCTGTCCATCCATTAATATTTCCTTTGTTTACATCGGCGCCTTGACTTATTAGATATTTAACTGTATCGATATGACCTTCCAGTGATGCTGAGTACAGAACTGTCAATCCATCATTATCTCCCTTGTTCACATCACATCCTTGACTTATCAGATATTTTACTGCATCGAGTTGACCTCCATGCGATGCTCTATGCAGGGCTGTCTGTCCATCGTTATCCCGCTTGTTCACGTCACCGCCTTGACTTATCAGATATTTCACTGTATCGATATGACCTCCCTGTGATGCTGAATGAAGGGCTGTCCATCCATCATTATCTCCCATGACGGAATCAGCCCCTTGACCGATACTATATTTTAATGGCACAAGATGACCTCTCAGTAATGCTGAGTGCAGGGCTGTCGTCCCATCATTATTTGCGTTGTTCGTGTCAGCTCCATGACTTGTCATATATTTCACTGCATCAAGATATGGCCATTACGTAAAGTCATCAGTTAATTCGATTTTCTTTCTTCGTTCATTTATCTTCGTTTCTCTTTATATATGAACTAACTGCAAATGGAATGGCGTGTCGATATAGTTTTCTCAGCAATGTTAGTTTAAAATAACAGCAGGAATCGATGGGCCATGGTCCTGGCATTTGTTAACTTTATCGTGAGTCATATATATGCAGTTCGTGTAAACTTCGAGTTATTGTCAATTTTAATAAAGGCTGGTAGAATTTGCTTTTCACATATAACTTTTGTAGGAAATGTTCGCCAAGCAATTGCATTGAACATATCTCTCTCCGTCTCTTTCCTTCTGTTTCCCTTCTATCTTCTGGAAAGTTTTTAACAAAACAAATACTATACCATGTCCTGCTAATTGTATATAATTCGAAACAGTAAAAAATATCAACAGACTAATTGGACTTGAAGTAGCGCAGTTCCTCTTCTCGCAGCAAATGTGCTATTCAATATTGTCTTCCTGTTTTCACAATGCCCCCGTGTGATTACAAGTTACAACTTCCGTCTCTGATATGTCTGGTGCCTCTGTTTCTGTATTGCGATGAATGGCCATGGGGCTACTAAGAAGTGCATCATATATTGTCACGCTAAACTGCAGCCAGTCAGTAACATAAGGTAAACAACAAACTGAAGGCAAAGCATACGTTTTAGATTATCCAGCTTCCGCCCATTACTTTGAATTCATACTAACTATCCTTGTTACTAGAACACGATTCATGCAGTACGATTGATCTATTGACAAACACCGCAGTACTGTCTTTGCATCTTATTATGTGATCAGAGTAAAATCCTGTACGTATTATAAATCTGTTTTAGAACTCGAGTAACATAATGAATAAACATCGACGTAAGTATTTCAACTAGAGCGGCAGACCGAGAAAACGGTTTATTCATTGCACCCAAATATAAATGAACGTGACTTGTGCTTTATAATTATGCGCATTATATTTCTTGACAACAAATTGCATATCCAATAGCCAAATCGGTAGGATAGCTGGGCTTGGTCAATATTTAAGTAGTAATTTGATTGTGTTAATTCCTTTACTGTACAATTAATGTAGCACATATAATTAAATGTTATACATTCATAACTGTCAACTATTGAAACATTTTGAGATCAGTGTTGATGCGCCTGCATAATGTACATCTCTCTATCTCTGTATGTGTTGATGGGTCATACATGTCATGTGTGTGTTGTCGTGTATTACATCGTTCCGCGAGGAATACAACCAAATTACAATTTATTCGAAAATAGTTTCTGTTCCTCAAACTCAGATCTGGGGCGATGACCCGTGCAATATTCCCATTCAAATATACGTGAACCCTACCGATGAGGCGATGCTCTAGTGCACCTTGTAGCATAAAGGAGAACACGTTATATTAAAGGCTTTATATTTTTGTTGATTGTCGAACCATTTCACACTCCTTAACGTAGCAGCCTAGAAAAAATCCCGTGAAAAGGGAACATAAAGACATGTTCGATTAAATAAACCATCTTAACCAAGATCAGCAGTATCATTAGATGATGTCACGAAAATATTGCGTCTTGGGACTGCCCGATTACAATAAGGCAGGTAGAAAACACATGTTGTTACAATTTTGGTGTCATTTCCATGGAATGGAAGATAAAACCATCTTTCGGCTTTTGTGGAATTGTGTCAGATATAATTACCCCAACTTGTTTTTGATGAAGTGGGAGTATAAAAGATTCATTACTTATCTGGTTATACGTAGTTGGCATGTGGGTTAAAGGTGCACCTGTAAAGTGTTTATGTCCACAAAAGATACTTTGAGCTTCCACATGTCTCTTCTACCGTGTTGTTAGATCTTTTCAAATGCCCTTTTAGTATAAAGATATATATAATTGATAATCATTCAGCTCAAGAGTGTCTACAAACGGTTATAAGCGTCATAGGCGTCATACTGTAATTATATAGTTGACGCAAATGCTCGCTTTATTAGCCAGGAAAGCAGTGTTCCTTTTCAATGAAACTTTCAGACATCTTACAATGATTTTGGTAAAGGATTGAAGTTTCAAATGTCATTTTGGGCAATATATCTAACACGTTACAGGTGCACCTTTAAAAAGGGTAATTCAGTTTTGGTTAAGAGGGCGCTTTAATACGTTTTTTTGAGGTAACGAAAACTATGTGTACATTTTAAAAAGCACACAATTTCAAGGACAGAATCAATTTTGTTTGATCACAAATTAATGTTAAGAAATGGCTGAACTATCCATAAATATATGTCTGATTGTAATAATGTTGGGGACAAACTTTTATTCAATACTTTAAAAAATTAAGGACAAGCATGTTTTTTCACAAAGTAGGGGAAGAGTACGATATGTAGGATAGTACACGCTGACAAGGAATTCACGTAGCAATAGTTTGATTCATATAAATCATGATATAAATGATGATGAATATGCAATTAAATAAGTGAAAACTGCATCAAGAAATGTTTGAGTTTCAAATTAATAGTTTTACATTATCTTATTTATAGTATACTCAAATACAAACACAAACACACATACACCCACGTACGCACACAAACACTTTTTAATGTTTGATTCCAAAAAGCAAACTGACAAAGCATTATACACATTAATCAATCTATTGAGGTTATTTTTCATAAAAGGAAATAAACCCTACCACATGCAACCACCCAACACACACACACGCATAAATGAATACATGCAATGCATACATGCTAATTATTCACATAATACACACAGGTCCACACATTAAAGGGATCTAGTAACTTTGCTGACATGTGCAAAAAGTGATGAGTGGTTGATACAATGTATATTGTTGTTATCTGATATGTCCAATGGGTGTTGTGTGCAAATTTCTAGTTAAATGGACGTTATATGGCCGAGTAATGAGCAAAAATGCAAAATGATATTCACTATTCATTGCACTCATTTTGTACACGGTTTTGACGGTCCAGTGGATAATTTAAGATCTGAACACTTCAATCGTAAATATCTTTTTAACGAAAGGGAAAATTGAAAAACCGAAACCTGTCCCATGCTTTTATTGTTAATACGAATACAACAAGGTATGAGGGAACCGCTACAATTCTAATTGGATTTTGAGGATTTGGACAATTTTACTGAGTCCCTTTAACTTTAAGAAACACAAATAAAAACATTACTCAAGCACAAACACGATCAAAAAAGCTACAACAATGATTCAAACACAATGATGAAAATAACACGTCTACACAATTATAATTGACTGTCATAACGACAAACAATGAGATAATCTTTTTATTACATGGATATTTCATTGTAAGAAGGAGCATTGGCCTAATGATAACCAAACAATTCAGTCTCATTACAATCAGAGTAACAACGGTTCAATTATTACAGGGAGTATGATTATTCTAACCAACTATAATACTCTGTACGGATTATAGTATGTTTTCAATTATTACAGGGATAATTATTATTCTAACCATATATCGGTAGGGAGTATATTATAATACTATGAGCCACAATTATATATGACTTTTAATGACTTTAATTTCCTGACAAAATTGACAAAGGTCTTCATAGTCATTTAGAAAAAAAACAATTCAATAATTAAAGGGAATAAATCATAAATTATTTTAATTTCTATATATATCAGTGAATGTGACACAGAATATTGTCATTTATAAAATAATAAACAAAATCAAAATTAAATTTTACAGACCTTCTCACAAAACTTGTTTGATTTAGGTATATGTCCACTACGTGTATCTAAATGGCAGTAACGAATGCAACCATGCCGGTTGGCTGTTGACAAAGTAGTTACAATAACTGGACATTTACAACATTTGATTAAACTAGTTTGATTAGGTTGAGCCCTTCAGAGGTTTTGACTGAAAATGAGGAAAATGCTGCAAAATAGGATAACATATTTAACTTTTAATGCTGAGCTATTTTTGATGATTTGGTGACAGTCTACATTTGCCTATCAATGGAATACAGCTGCAGTGTGTATTGTTTGTAACATAATCAGAATTTGCTCAACAAAATAGCATTCATTCATATAACGAGGGAACATAAATATCATGAACACATATTGAACAATAAAATGATGAATGATTTTGATAATAAACATTTAATTCAATATAATACGGACTCAAATCCAAATACTAATACACATTTCATTATAATCTCAAGTATACAAAAACAATCTAAAGGGTACCATATTAAACAGTTGTCTATAAAATACTATGGCTTGTCACGTTTGTTACATCCCTAGCCATTAATGGGGGTTGGTGTTTTATTATTTTTATAATGATGCATTCATTTTTTATCATTATTTACGCCTGGGACCTCTCTTTTACTGTCACCGTCCAAGAGACACAGTTTAAGTTCATTACTAGACTGATGTATGCATAGAGCTCTGACTACTAGACCAGGTAGGGTGTTTCACTAACACGAAAATCGATTTTAGCATCTTTTTTAAAGATAATCGTGATATTCGACCGATGCTAAAATTTATGTTAGTGTTTAGTGAAACACCCCCCAAAACACCTGATCTAAAACAATGTTTGAACGCCTAAAGAAGTTGTGTGTTACATGTAAGTCAGTTGAAAATGATCATATATATGTGTGTGTGTCTCCCATCCAATAATACATAAAGTTATACATTCAAATGCATTTCAATGGTATACATAATTATGTGTAGTAATGAATCAGAATGCATACATTGCATAACAGCTTTAAATCAATGTGTTCTATCATTATAATTATGTTACAGCTTTTATACACGGAAATAATATTGAAGCATTAATCTTAGTGATCTTCAAGTTTAAATTTGATATTGAAACCTGAATAAAATAGCAGAACTTAAATGAATTGAAATACATCTGATTGGATTGAATGGACTTGAATGGGATAAAGTGTACAAAGAAATTTGAGAAATTGAAGTTATATTACACTACTGTTAATTTTCTGATAACCCCATACAAACAACCCCAATTTTACTGTGTATAATTGAATGACACCTTTGATAGATTTACATCAACATTCCAATATGTAATTAGTACACCAGAGAATAAGGTTATATATATAATATATATTCATAGATATATACACACATATTGCCACTAATAATTTCATAAATAATCTCTAATACATTCTCTTTTTTTTCTCTCTCAAAATAAATTTCACTCAATTTGTTAAATGTTTAATTTCACGCGTTGTATAAAGTTCCATCATGGCCATACTATACATGTACATACCCAAACATTGAATGCATAACTCTGACATTGAAATAATGACCATACAATGCAAATATAAATTACAAAAAAAAATCAACATACATGTAATTGCAAATGAACAAGCTACTGCATAAAGAACACGACATGAAACATATTACATTTAATATAATTTACATTTTCACATTATCACTCCAGGAGTATGCATTGGAATATTCATATTAACAATTTATAACTAACATGCAATGTTGATATACATACTATTACTCTTTCATACAATATCATAATATAAAGTTCTATTTCATAATCGTAACTCTTTTACTTGTACAAAAATAGCACAAAGACAAATAAACCTAAATGACTGGACGTTATTATGCAATCATGACTTCAGTTTACACTCTCAAATGCAGCAACAGTCAAACCTGTCTATAGAGACCTTGCAAGGGAAACAAAGGTTAGGTCTTTTTGGACAGGTGACATTTACAGACAGGTTCATTCACATGCAAATTTCTCACTAGCGAATAGAGACGAGGGCTCATTGCAAGCTGGTGGTCTTTATATACAGGTGGTCACTATGGGAAGAAGATTTCTTGTACAAGTTATTAAGTTCAGTTATGAACATATTGTACATGATGACATTAAATGTACCATCATATAACATAGCATTTCTAAACATAACATAACAGATAACATGGACATTTATAGAGTGCTTTTCTAAGTGTTACAGAGCCCAAGTAGTAGAGACATGAATTATTCTAAGAAATACAAATCTTCGCTATACATTTAGACAACAATTATGTGCTCGTAATTCACTGACACATAGATTACTTTTAACTTGCAAACATCAACATTAGGATTACAGTGTCAAAACCTTATAGAATATAAAATGTTCTTGACAAAGGAAATTATCTCTTGTGTTCCAACTTTAAAACAACACAGAAACATGACAAATATGAATAGAATTGGTGTACTATAGATGAGGCTAGTATTTTATATTAGAATATAACATTTTCTTGACCAAGGAAATTATCTCCTATGTAGCACATATGATTTAATGGGATACATTCATTAACTGTCAAGTATTAAACCATGTTTGAGGTCAGTGTTGATGCACAAACACTATGTGTATTTCGTTATGCACATGTGTTGATGAGTAATACATCGTTCCGAAAGGAATACAACCAAATTACAATTTATTCGAAAATAGTTCCTGATCAATTGATCAAGTGCGATGACCCGTGCAATATTCCCATTCAAAAATAAGTGAACCATATCGATGAGGCGATGCTCTAGTGCACCTCATAGCATAAAGGAAAACGCGTTAGAGTACAGGCTCTATATTTAGGTTGATTGTCGAAGCATTCCAGTGAATGGCATAAAGTGTACAAAGAAATTTTAGAAATTGAAGTTATATTACACTACTGTTAATTTTCCGATAACCCCATACAAACAACCCCAATTGTACTGTGTAGAATTTAATGACACCTTTGATAGATTTACATCAGCATTCCAATATGTAATTAGTACACCAGAGAATAAGGTTATATATATAATATATATTCATAGTTATATACACACATATTGCCACTAATAATTTCATAAATAATCTCTAATACATTCTCTTTTTTTTCTCTCTCAAAATAAATTTTACTCAATTTGTTAAATGTTTAATGTCACGCTTTGTATAAAGTTCCATCATGGCCATAATATACATGTACATACCCAAACATTGAATGCATAACTCTGACATTGAAATAATGACCATACAATGCAAATATAAATTACAAAACCAAATGAACAAGCTACTGCATAATGAACACGACATGAAACATATTACATTTAATATAATTTATATTTTCACATTATCACTCCAGGAGCATGCATTGGTATATTTATAGTAACAATGATTACTTTATATATACATTATACAAAAATCTTACATATACATCATATAATGTTTATAACTAACATCCAATGTTGATATACATACTGTTACTCTATCATTCAAAATCGCACTAGATAGTTCTATTTCATAATCGTAACTGTTTTACTTGTACAAAAATAGCACAAAGACAAATAAACCTAAATGACTGGACGTTGATATATCATTTTATTGAAATCATGACTTCAGTTTACACTCTCAAACCTGTCTATAGAGGCCTCGCAAGGGAAACAAAGGTTAAACCTATGTGGACAAGTGACATTCACATACAAATGCAAATAAAGATGCCGCATTTCAGACTGGTGGCCTTTATATACAGGTGGTCACTACTAAAAGCGAATTTCTCGTACAAGTTATTACGTTCAATTATGAACATATTGTATATGACATTAGATTTACCATTAAATAACAAAGCACTACACAACATAACATAATAATAACATGGACATTTATACAGCGCTTTTCTAAATGTTACAAAGCCCAAGTAGAAGAGACATGATTTATTCTAAGCAAGACAAAATATTCGCTATACATTTAGACAAAAAATTATTTGCTCGTATTCCACACATAAATTATTTTAAACTTGCAAACATCAACATTAGGATTGCAGTGTCAATACCCGATACAATACAACGTTGTATTGACAAAGGAAATTAGCAGTTGTGTTTAACTTCTTCTTTTTTTAATCACACAAACATGATAGATATGAATAAAATGAATACTATAGGTCATGCCGAGAGAAACACAAACCGGTATATTTTGAAAAAGTTATTTTTGTATTTTTTTAAATACAGGAGGTAAAAGACTTATCATCAAATCAATGATCTAAATAGTATAATACATGTATCCCGGGGGGGGGGGGGGGGGGTCTGTCCTCATAGAAAGGGGGGTATCATGCGTGACCAAGGACTTGCCAAAAGCATTCTAAACAAGTATTTGCGTGGTGCAAAAAATACACCCTAAGGAAGTATGATTATCGGTAATTTGCTACCCTAAGTAAGTAATCATTTTTTTGTAAACCCCTAAGCAAGTTATAACTATTTTTGATACCCTAAACAAGTAATCAATTTTGTGTAAACCCCTAAGCAAGTTATAACTATTTTTGATACCCTATACAAGCACCGCAAAACGGTGACTAAAACTTGTTCTAGTGTTGAATGAACCCTAGGGCAAGTAAGCTGAATTTTTGAGACCCTAAATGCGTAACTCATCAGCCTAAAAAAGATACCCTTTTTCCTGATTGTTGGTGATGTTGAGACCCTATTCAAGCTACTCGAGTAACTTGCCTGATCGTAAAAAAACACCCTTTTTACACGAATTCTTGGTCACGCATGATACCCCCTTTCTATGAGGACAGACCCCCAAGGGACATGTAAATTGTGTAATAGACAGTGAAAATATGAAGCAAACTGAATATAAAGAAAGTGAATAAATTAATTGTTTAACTGTTTTTGTAACGACCTGTATAATTCATGTTTATATTATGTTTGTAAACTGTATCCCAGGGCCCCATGGGCGATCAACTTATGGTTGAATGGGCCACCCTGGTGAAATATATTGACATAAAAAACAAATATGAAAACTAAATTGCCACAGTCTTATTCAGCCCTTCATGATATTACTAGCACACGAGGGAGGCAAACCCGTTTGACAATCATGTGAATTAATGCACACATTGGCAGACATGCATTATTCTAAAAGCTTTTTAGGGTTAAAGTAGCTTGTCCAAGTATCAATTATCCTTCCTCCTTTTTTTCTGAAAAATAACTGAAATTCTACCAAGGCTGGATCAATTTTGCCCTAAAATTAGCCAATTTGTCCCCTTAAAATGAAGCAATATTTCCCAAAATGATGCGTTATCTGCAGAAATAAGCCAATTTAACCCCAAAACATGAGCTTGTGCAATTTCAAAACTCTTGAGAGGCTCTAGCCCCCTAGCCTTATGTAACTTGCTGGAATGAAACATTTTGAAATGGGTTATCATTTGAGCTAATCACAAAACAAAATAGACCCTACTACACATTTGGATAGGTGGGATGTCACAAATTCAATTGGAACCTACATAAGTGCCTGTGTTTTTTTTTGGAGTGTTAAGTAATATATGTCACAGAAGAAAGACATGCATAAATATAACATAGCACAGGCGTGTATAGAAGATGCTTTCTACATTATTATACAGGTATTATTAACTTTGCTTTCTATCGATGCCTACAGTAATGAAAATCCACAGAAAATGAGTTACTAAATGAATAGTACTATATACAGTAGTACTATATACAGTAGTACTATAGTACTAGGGAAAAATACAATTACAATGTACTTTATTTTTGGGGGAAAGATGAAAGATAAAAGAGGAATGTATATCAAATAAATGATGAACTTTTCTCCAAATGAAATAAAAATGAAAATCCACAGAAAATAATTTACTAAATGAATAGTACTATATTATGAAGGAATAATACAATAACAATGTACTTTGTTTTGGTGGAAAGATGAAATATACAAGAGGAATGTATATTAAATGAATGATAAACTTTCTCTGAATTCTGGTTAAATATCTCAGCAGTATCCCATAAAGGTGAATACAAAGCTAGTACACGATACACATTGCCCATTCTACTTAGTACTGGTATTTACATGAATGTCATATTGCACATAATAAATGTCTATAATGATGACCAATACATATCGAAGATATGTCTGACTGAAATCCCAACCAGGGGGATGTTTCATAAAGATCCTTACTCAGTTAATACTCAGTTGGACTAAAAAAAAAAATATGGCAGCCATTTGGAGCTTTGGAATAAACATTGTCAAGAGACCAAAATGTAAATATTTGAAACTTTTATCAAAATTATGTGAATATGTGAAACTTTCAACAACAAAAACCCCTCTTTAATCAATGTCTCTTTAATAAAAGAAAATGTTAATGATTTGTATCAAAATTGTAGGCCAGTTTAAAGAACTTGTTTAGCAATTGAAGAATCTAATTGCTTTCCATAATGTTTAAGTCCAACTTAAGTGTTAAGTTAGACTTCGGATCTTTGTGAAACACTCCACAGGATGCTTTAGGTAAGTGGTTAATGTTTACTGTGATTATATTGGGAACAGAATATACAAGTACTGTTTGGTATACTAATGCTTTGAAGGAAAAACAAGGAAAGGAAATATCCCTTACTGTTCCGAAATTCATTACCCATTTAGGACATTTCCCAGAATACTTGGGGGAACTGATGGAAAATACATGTTATACCAAAATATTGTACAGGCTTGAATTGGTTAACCAGCTGATACTAATATACTGTCAGTCCATAGACCGATTACACTACACAGTTAAATGGGTTTTAAGCAAGTTACAAAGTACAGAGTCACATCGAGTCACAAAGCTTGAAAGCAAGTGTATAATACTGATAAACAAAATCATATACACAAGATATATAGTTACCTATAATGTAAATTTGTATGGCAGACACAACTCTTTCAACTAGTGCGTCAAACCGAGAAAACGGTGCATTCCTTGCACTCATATGCAAATTAACTTAACCGGTGTGCCGTGATTAATGCAAAGACAACGCTGTTTCGCTGGCCCAGCCAGTTGTTGATTGTTGGAAAAGACATAGAGCTTATTACAAACCATACGTAAAGTTTTATTTTGCAGACAAGGAAATGAACATTGTATTGTGTCATTTGGAGAATCAAAACGTTATTAGATTGAATAAGTAATAATTTAGAAATAAATGCATGCTTTACTGATTGTTACTGGCATTTTCCCCCTCTAATACATCTCGATAATGAAAATAGGTGGTTTTTTTTGTGTGTAAGACTGTACATGTCTTCATGATTATTTAATTGTATTATTTTGTTATCTTTATTACAATTAAGTGAGCGTATTGTGCGAATTCTCGAGTTCACAGGATTCTGGTAACTTCCCCGTTTTGGCCATAAAAATGAGGAAATCTATTTTTCCACACACTTACATGATAACTGAATAATTTTAAGGAACCTATATTTGCTCGTTTAAACTTGTATGCACTTTCTTTGACAATGAATAGCACACACACATCTAAAATTGTATATATTGGTGTCATCATTTCGTCCTGCCATGCCATATGTATACAATTATTAATTGCAGGTTGTACATTGTGATAAGCCAAGAAAAACATAGAGTTGATGGGGTGTGAGCAGCAGTTAATTCCGAGTACAGAAGAAGGCAAAGTTGGATTGGGAAAAAATAACATAGCAAATAAATCAGCATTATCTCCTTTATTTAAAAAAAAAAAATGTATATGCATAAGATTTTTTTTTTATATCAAAGTGTGCATTATATTAGTTTTGTTGACAGCAAATTACATTACCTAGGACAAGTCAGTATTGGTTTCATAATTGTCAAATATTTAAACATGTTTGAGGTCAGTGTTGATGCGCATACACTGTGTATAGTTCGCTCTGTATCCTTCTGTTTTGATGGGTAATATACGTGTATGTGTTTATTACATCGTTCCACAAGTAATACAACCAAATTACAATTTATTCGAAATAAGTTCCTGAAACTCAGATCTGGTGCGATGACCCGTGCAATAATATAAGTGAACCCTACCTATGAGGCGATGATCTAGTGCACCTTGTAGCATAAAGGAGAACACGTTAGAGTAAAGGCTCTATATTTATGTTGATTGTCGAAGCATTTCAGTCCTTATCGTAGTAGCCTAGAAAAATATCACGTGAAAAGGGAACATTAAAACAAGTTTTATGAAATAAACAAACTTATCCAAGATCAGCAATCATGTCTCGGGACTTCCCGATTAAAATGAAGCAGGCGGTATTATTTTTTTTATGTGGGTGCGATTTCCACGGAAAAGAGATACCACAATATTTCCATTTAAAAAGGTTAGGTTTAGGTTAAAAAGATAATTCAGTTTCAAGACATTTTTGTGAGGTAACAAAAAACTAAGTGTAAATTTGAACAAGCACACAATGTCAAAATAATCAACTTTGTTTTATCACAAACGGTTAAAGAATGTCTGATCTATCAATAAATATATATCTGTTTAGAAACAAAATGTTTGGGACCAATTTTATTCAATATTGTAAGTAAGGTAAGGACAAGCAAGCAGTTGGAACATCATTTTGGTTTTATAGGGAAACAGTGCATTAGGTAAGATAATTATGCACGCTAACAACGAATTCGTGTATCGCAATGAAGTTTGATTAATATAAGTTATGATAGAAATAGGATAATTGAAAACTCTATCAAGAAATGATTGAGTTTTAAATTAATAGTTTTTCATTGTCTTATTGATAGTATACATAAACACAAACATACGCATACACACAAACACTTTTTTTATATTCGATTCCAAAAAGCAAACTGACAAAGCATTATACACATTAATTCAATCTATGCAACACATGCAACCACCCTGCACACACACACACACACACACACACATACAAATACACACACACATTCACACACACAATCACATATACGTGCGGACCCAAACTCCCATCCCTACACGCAAAGACCCTGCACAAACACACGTGCGGGCTCACACTCACCACACTCGCACGCACACCTCACTTACACACCAACACACACACAATGCATATATGCTAATTATTCACATAATACACACAGGTCCACGCACTAACTTTAAGAAACAAAAAGAACACTACTCAAGCACAAAAACGAAAAAAAAAAAAAACATCAATGATTCGAACAATGATGAAAATAACATGTCCACACAATCATAATTTACTGTCATATTGACAACAATGAGATAATCTCTTTATTACATGGATATTTCATTGTAAGAAGGAGCATTGGCGTAATGATAACCAGACGATTCAGTCTCATTACAATCAGAGTTACAACGGTTCAATTATTACAGGGAGTATGATTATTCTAACCAACCATAATACTCTGTACGGATTATGGTATGTTTTCAATTATTACAGGGATTATTATTATTCTAACCATATTAATCGGTAGGGTGTTTATTATAGTACTATGAGCCACAACTACATAATGACTTTAAATTACTTTAAAGCATTGAATTTCCTGACAACATTGATAAAGGTCTTCATAGTCATTTACAAAAACAAATAATTCAATAATTAAAGGGAATGTATATCATAATTTATTGAAATTTCCCTATACCGTGCGTCCCAAAAAAAACTATACACTTTTGAAATGGCTGCCGAATAAAAAATATATGATTCTGGGGGAAAAGTTTTATATGTATGGAAAGCTCATAAACTCAACTTTCATATGACACCAAAAAGTCCGAAAATAATTCATGCTTGGGTGAGCACTGCTCACTTTTGTAAAGGGTATGAAAATTAGGTTGCGCAGGAATTAGCCTTCCAATTTGTGAGAGGTAAATCCTTTGGAGCTTACAAAATTGAGGGTGATATGATACATTCATGATCAATTGCGATCAGTTTGGGTTTGCTGAGTGAATTTCATGGTTTATCAAACCAAACTTTTATGCATGAGTGAACAGGAATTGCATTTTTTATTGTAGCATTGTAACTTTCCCTGGTAGACTCAGTGGTGTGTTCATGGGAGTCAGGATGGGGTGATGGTACATGTTGTAATTTCCATGTTACAAACTGTTATTTTTTACATCTGTGACTTTGAATAAAAACCTTCTCCCCACATTTCAGTTATTGTAAGATTAGTTGAACATCTCATTGATTTACTTAATAACCAGATGGGGATTATGTAAATTGATTATTCAAATACGGTTTGTTGAAAAAAGGAATGTCACAGATGTTGGCTACTTATTCTTCAGGTTAAACTGTACCGAATTTCTTGTGCGAAACTCAAGTGCTAAAATGACTGGTTGGTTGGTTTATAGATTGAGTGATTGACTGAGTTATTGATTAATTATGATTGATGTATTGAATGATTAAATTGATTGAAATAGCTGAATGGTGATTGAATGCTTGATTGATTAATTGATTGACCGATTGACTGATACATTGTTGATTAAGTGATTGATAGCTGAATGTTGATTGTCTAATGAATTGTCAAGATATGCACAAGCGCACCCAGGCAGAGAGAGAGAAAGAGAGGGGGGGAGGGGCATACAACATGTCCTCTTGACTCTTATCCCATCTACCCAACAAAGTCCTACCCTACATTTCACCTCCCCTGCACCATGTACCATCACCATCGTCCTGACTCCCATGAACACACCACTGAGTCTACCATGGAAAGTTACATTGCTATAATAACAAATGCAATTCCTGTTCACTCATGCATAAAATGTTAATCCCATAAACCACAAATTTCACTCTGCAAACCCAAACTCATCACAATTGATCATAAATTGGTCATATCATCCTCAATTCCGTAAGCTCCTGAAAGGATTTACCTCTCACAAATTGGAAGGCTAATTCCTGCGCAACCTAATTTTCATACCCTTTACAAAAGTGAGCAGTGCTCACCCAAGCATGAATTTCCCCCAGAATCATATATTTTTTATTCGGCAGCCATTTCAAAAGTGTATAGTGTTTTTTTTGGAGGCACGGTATATTAGTGAATGTGACACAGAATATTGTCATTTATAAAAACAAAAAAAATCAAAATTAAATTGTACAGACCATCTCACAAAACTTGTTGGATTTTGGTATATGTCCACTACGTGTATTTACCATGACAATAACGAATGCCACCATGGCGGTTGGCTTATGACAAAGTAGTTTCAATAACTGGACATTTACAACATTTGATTGAACTTGTTTGATTAGGTTGAGCCCTTCTGATGTTTTGACTGAAAATGAGGAAAATGCTGCAAAAAAGTATAACATATTAAGCTTTTAAAGGGTACCACCACCCAAAAATAATATTCTTATTAAAGAAAGGTAACATCTTTAGTATTCCATTCCATCAAAAATCAGGCCCACCCTCGCTTTTCCACTATTTTGAAAATGTCGATATACCGCTATTCTCTCCGCGACGTCGCTAGATGGCGCATAAATCGTGGCGATCAGCTAGCGATAGTGACATGCGATAATATCGGTGATCGAACAAAAATAGAATTTTGTCAGCCTATACGGTATACTACCCGTATAGTTACGCGTACGGCATGCATAGAGCCGACTCGCCCTACCTAGCTACCGGGGTAGGGTCGGCATGGCCGCAGCTCTGGACGGGCCGAACGCTCGCTGCGCTAGCTAGCTGCCTCCGCGGGTTCGCTGTATCGATCGATTTAAAGTAAACGGCTGTCCTTAAAGACTATGTAAAAGTCAAACCGTCAACAATTTGAAATCTGAAATCAAAGTTACGATTTCCAACGCTATTTTCTTCAAATGTTCTGGATAGATCATTGAGAAAAAATGCAAATCTGCAGATCAATTATCATTGATGGTACGAATGAAATAATAGGATGACCTATCCAGAACATTGGCTAGAATTAATTACATAAATTCAATTGTAATGGTAGTGTGAATTCCCCCATTGACACAACACGCATAGCTAAGTATGACGTCATGATTCATAATAGGAAGGGGTTCAGGAATAGCGTTTTTCCGCTATTTTCAAGAATAGTGGAAAAGCGAGAGTGGGCCTGACTGATCAACAAGTTCACAAAAATATGTTTCCAGAAAAAAAATATACAATTGGAAACGCATCACCATTCTAAAGCATGCGTTCATGCGGTCTGAATTACGCAGACTGCTATGTGTGCGGTGAATTGCAACGTGTGAAGAGCGAACGAATCGCCCGGGAATCGTTTACAAACGTGCGCGTGAATAGCATTGGCGCACTCGCAAATGGTTGGCCCGTATGGAACCAGGAAATAGCAGTAGTTCCGTAAGTGGTGGAAATTAATTGCTTTGTTTATGAATTACACAACCCTTTGCAAAATGTTGGGTATCTATTTGATATCACAAAACGGTACCAAAACATATAATAATGTGTTGTTCTTTGCCTGCACTCTTAGAAATATTGGGTAAAGCTTGGATCCATAAGTGCCCTCATTGATGGGTAAACCAAAACTGGGCATTTCTTTGCCCAACTGCATAATATGTTGCCCAATTATTGCTCATTCTTACCCAATTACTGTTCATTTTGGGTAAGAATGAGCAATAATTGGGCAAAATATTATGCAGTTGGTCAAAGAAATGCCCAGTTTTGGTTTACCCAACAATGAGGGCACTTATGGATCCAAGCTTTACCCAATATTTTTAAGAATGTGGTGGTCCCCTTTAATGCTGAGCTATTTGTTATGAGTTTGGTAACAGTCTACATTTTGCCTAGCTATTTTTGTTAAGTTTGTTAACAGTCTACATTTGCCTATCAGTGGAATACAGCTGCAGTGTGTATTGTTTGTAACATAATCATAATTTTCTCAATGAAAAACCAAATAACATTTATTCATCTAAAGAAGGGAACATAAATATCATGAACACATATTGAACAATAAAATGATGAATGATTTTGATAATAAAAATTTAATTCAATACCATAAGGACTCAAATCCATATGTTAATACACATATCATTATAATTTCAAGTATACATAATCAATCTAAAGGGTCCCTTATTAACAGTCGTCTATAAAATATACTATGGATTGGCATGTTTATTACATCCCTAGCCATTAAGGGGGTTGGTGATTGTTTAAATGTTGTAATGATGTATTCATTTTATATCATTATATATGCATGGGACCCCTCTTTAACTGTCATCATCCAAGAGACAAAGTGTAAGTATATTACTTGACTGATGTACGCAAAAAGCAGAGCTCTGACCAATAAACCAGAACACATGGCACCCTGGCTAGCTTAGTTCCTTGCTAGATGTATTTCAAAGGATTTGTTTTATTGAGCAACATGCAGTTTTCCTAGTTCCCAACCAACGTTAGCTGGGTTAGTATTGGGAACCCACTAAAAGTTAACCCTACTTAGCAACTTCTTATCCATGCATCCAAAATAGACTTAGTAAGGAACTAAGCTAACGGGTTTTTATGAATATGGGCTCTGATCTAAGACAATGTTTGAATGTGCAAGGAAAATTTATGTCACATGTCAGTCAGTTGAAAATGATCATAAGTTAGTATGTCATCCATCCAATATACATCAAGTTATATGCATTTAAATATATTCCGATGAATATCATATGTGTAGTAAAGTACCAGGAAAGTTTACACATTGCATAACAACTTTAAATCATTGTGTTCTATCACTACATGTTACAGCTTTTATACATTGAAATATTATTGAAGCATTGATCTTGGTGATATGGATGTTTAAATTTGATATTAAAACCTGAATCAACTATAGCAGAATTTAAATTGGTTGGATTGAATCGACTTGAATTTCATAAAGTGTACAAAGAAACGGGTTTTTTTCTCGTCACAGACTTTTGAATCATTTTAAATCATTTTTGAATGTTTTTAACGTTTTCTTTTCTTTTTTGTATGTTGTTTTACTTTTAGCTTAACAAATATATTTTTTGTATTTCTTCTTACATTTCCTTGCCTTTTGTAAATTGCAAACCTTCATTACAATGCTTTCTCTTTTATTGGTATGTTTTCAATCCCAATCTACATGCATAACATCACAGCATATGAACGCCAGCCTTGCCCTAGTTAAACATGGATACGATATCAGATAGATTACCTTTTGATTCCCCGTATGTGACTCCTGATGAATTTAATATTCAAACTTTTGTTGATAATACACAATTATCTATGATACATTTTAATTGCCGAAGCTTAAAGAAGAATTTTGATAATATGAACATGTTTTTAGACTGTTTTGACTTAAAATTTGATATAATTGGATTAACAGAGACTTGGTTAAAAGAGAGTGAATGCACATTTTTAAATATTCCTAATTATGCTTTTCTTGCCAATAATCGTACTCACAAACGAGGAGGTGGTGTAGGTATTTATGTTCATAAGGATGTTGATTGTAAAAGACGACATGACTTAGAAATTATGGATGATGTTTTTGAATCTATTTGTATTGAAGTACATAATTTACATTCTCATAAAAATGTTATAGTTAATATTATATATAGACCTCCAGATAAACCAATATTATCTTTTATTGATAAACTTGAAATAATTTTACAAAAAATATCAAATGAAAAAAAGGAGAGTCTTTTACTTGGAGATTTCAATGTAAATTTATTGAGTTTGAATACATCATCAAATAGTTTCTTAGACTTGCTAACATCCTTTTCTTTTACTCCTTTAATTTCTAAGCCTACACGAGTCACTGTTGAGTGTGCGACTCTTTTAGATAATATTTTTACGAATAATATAGATAATATATGCTACTCTGGTATATTCTCTTGTGATTTTAGTGACCATTGTGCAATATTCGCAATATCTCGTAATATAAAAAATACACTACCTCAATCTTTCTATTATAAACGTGTGATAAATGACGAATCTATTGCCCGGTTTAGTACCATGTTACGTGAACAAGATTGGTTATTTATACACAATTTCGATGATGTAAATGACAGATTTGAATCATTTTTTAATCAATATATGCTCCTTTATAATAAATGTTTTCCTGTCAAGAAAGTTCAATCGAAATTGAAAAAGGAAAAGAAACCTTGGTTTAATAATTCGTTGCGTAAAATGTGCAAAAAGAAACATGTATTGTATAGGAAGTATGTTAAGAATCCTACAGTAATAAGAAAAAGAAGATTCAATAAATTTAGAAATGTATTTAATACACAAATGAGAAAGTGTAAACGCGAATATTATATAAATAAATTTAATGAATTAAATGGTGATATGAATAAAACATGGAAAATGATAAACAAAATTCTTAATAAATCCAATACTAAAGATCAATGTAAATCAATTATAGATGAAGGTATTTTAAAAGAAGACAAACATGATATTGTAAATTGTTTTAATGCTTATTTTAGCACAATAGGAGGTAAGCTCACAGAAAAGTTAGTAGATTGTGAAACTGATTTTGAATATTACTTTAAAAAAAGATTACCCCATTCTATGTTTTTAGCACCAATAACTCTTGCCGATATTTTAGAAGTTGTTCGTGATTTTAAAGTTAATAAGAGCCCGGGGTTTGATGATGTTAATGTTAAAGTGTATACAAAGACTATTACTTTTATTTTACAGCCATTGTGCAATATTTTTAATCTTTCATTGGAGTGCGGAGTATTTCCGGACCAACTTAAATTAGCTAAAGTAGTTCCAGTATTTAAAAAGGGTGACAAAAATATGGCATCAAACTATAGACCGATTTCGTTATTGTCAGTATTTACAAAGACATTTGAAAAAATAATTTATAATAAACTCATGAGTTATATAGAGAGGAATAATATTTTATATGAAAGGCAATTTGGTTTTCGACATGGCTACTCAACAAGTACTGCACTTTTAGAATTTACTCATAATCTTGCCAATATTTTTGAACAAAAGACATTTTTAATAGGAATCTTTTTAGACCTCTCGAAAGCTTTCGATTGTATAAATCATGATATATTATTGAACAAATTAGAGCATTATGGCATAAGAGGAAACACTTTGAAATGGTTTCATAGTTACCTTTTTAATCGTAAACAATTTGTTTATGTCGATAATTGTTCATCTGACACACAGTACATACAAACGGGTGTTCCACAGGGATCTGTGCTTGGACCATTGCTATTTTTGTTATTTGTGAATGATTTTCAGTATGTTAGTGATTTATTCTTTTCAATTATGTTTGCAGATGATACAAACTTATTTTTTTCAGGCACTGATATAGTTGAATTGAATAATATAGTCAATACGGAAATGAACAATGTTCGTAAGTGGTTTATTGCAAATCGTTTAATTATGAATATGGATAAAACATGTTACATGCTTTTTAAGCCAAAACATTTATTTGTAGATAATGCCAAGCTTCAAATTAAAATTGGTAATATTGATATTCAGAAGGTTGATAAAATAAAATTTTTAGGCGTAACAATTGATGCAAAATTATCATGGAGAGAACATGTCAATGATATATCTTGTAAAATATGTAGAGCAATTGGTGTTATTTATCGTGTAAAGCCCATTGTTCCAATGAAAGTAGTTTTAATGTTGTATAATACACTGATTTTACCTTATTTATCATATTGCAATATAGTGTGGGGAAATTGTGCAATATCAATTAGCAATAGGCTGTATATACTTCAAAACCGTGTAATAAGAATAATGTGTAATGCTCAACCTCTTAGCCATAGCTCTCCTTTGTTTTATAAATTAAATATTTTAACTATATATCAATTGAATCAATTCCAAATTGCAATTTGTATGTATTCTTATTTTAAAGGCTCGCTTCCATCCATATTTAATAATATTTTTAATCTCAATTGTGCAATTCATCAACACAACACAAGAGCTCAGGGGAATGTACATCTACCATTGTATAAATATAATTTCTCAAGAACTACCATTACCTTTGTAGGATCAAAAAGCTGGAATATGGTACCAAATGAATTAAAATTGTGTCCAACATTATCCAATTTTAAAAAGAAATTCAAATTGTATATTATGCTGTGCAATCACTCTTAGAACTGTTCATGCATGTAAACAAACTCTTTTAGTTTTTATCTCCCCTCCCCCTCTCTGTTTACTTTCTCTCTCACTACCTCCCTCTCTGTCTCTCTAATCCCTATACATGTATTCATTATCCAGTCTTTTGTTAGTTTCTCGGGGACTGCCCTAGATAAGCCTTTATTTTGGCTTTTGGTTATCCCCCCACATTCAAATACGGTTTATACTTTTCCCCCCTTACTTCTGTATTTTCAATCTATGGTGTCTTTTTTGTTGTTGATGTTTTTTTCTTTTTCATGCCTTACTTGTTTGTATATAATTATGTAAATGTATATTTGCAGTAGTAATTGTTATGTATGTGATATGTTTTTGTATTCTTTGCTTTTACATTGTATTTTAAACTTTGAATGTGGAAATAAAATAAAATCAAATAAAAAAAAAAAAAATTTGAAAAATTGAATTTATATTACACTACTGTTAATTTTTCGATAACCCCATACAAACAACCCCAATTGTACTGGGTATAATTGAATGACACCTTTGATAGATTTACATCTGCATTCCAATATGTAATTAGTACACCAGAGAAATAGTTATATATATAATATATATTCATAGTTATATACACACATATTGCCACTAATTCATAAATAATCTCTAATAAATACATTCTCTTTTTTTTCTCTCTCTCAAACTAAATTCTACTCAATTTGTTAAATGTTCAATTTCACGCTTTGTATAAAGTTCCATCATGGCCATAATATACATATGTACAGTACATACCCAAACATTGAATGCATAACTCTGACATTGAAATAACGACCATACAATGCAAATATAAATTACAAAACCAAATCAACATAATCAACAGCAAATGAACAAGCTAAATCATAATGAACACGAAATCAAACATATTACATTTAATATAATTTACATTTTCACCTCATCACTCCAGGAGCATGCATTGGTATATTTATAGTAACAATAATTACTTTATATATACATTATACAACAATCTTACATAAACATCATACAATGTTTATAACTAACATCCAATGTTGATATACCTTCTATTACTCTATCATACAAAATCGTACTAGAAAGTTCTAGTAAATTGTAACTTTTTTACTTGTACAAAAATAGCACAAAGACAAATAAACCTAAATAACTGGACGTTTATATATCATTATCATGAAATCATGACTTCAGTTTACACTCTCAAACCTGTCGATAGAGACGCTGCAAGGGGAACAAAGGTAAAGCCTTTGTGGACAAGTGACCTTTACAGACAGGTGCATTCACATGCAAATGCAAATTGAGAAGATGCCGCATTTCAGACTGGTGGCCTTTATATACAGGTGGTCACTTCTAAAAGAGATTTATTGTACAAGTTATTACGTTTAATTATAAAGATATTGTATACGACATTGAATTTACCATCGAATAACATAGCATTACACAACATATAACATAAGAATAACATGGACATTTATAGAGCGCTTTTTCTAAGTGTTACAAAGCCCAAGTAGTAGAGACATAATTAATTCTAATCACGACAAAATGTTCGCTAAACATTAAGACAACAATTCTTTGCTCATATTTCACCCTTGAAATAACTTTAAACTTGCAAACATCAACATTATGTTGTATTGTCAATACCTGATAGAATATAACATCCTCTCGACAAAGGGAAGTATCTTTTGTATTCCAACTTTTAAACATATCACAGAAATATATGAACATAAAAATAATTACCGTAATATGTATCATGCTAAACGATTTATTCGGCAATGTATTTGCTTTAGTTTGTTATAATATACAAGAGTCGCAAGACTTGTCACATCTTTGATCTAATGTTACTAAGGGACACTGAATGGAACCCTTCTGTCCGTTACGTAACTGGATAAATATATAATGAAAATAAACCCAATATTAAGCAATTCATCAAAATCTGGTGCGAACTTTAGTATATTAATAATTCATATTCTATAATGTAAATATGTTTCAAGTAATTTTTGTTATTAAATTGTTATGTTCAGGATGCTGTGCTCTACGCTACGGGTAGACAATGTATCAATGTGCAATTTATTGGAAATGATTTTGTAAGGACATGTATAATTTGACATGTTCTGGTACAGTTCTCGTTTAGAGCGGCGCTTCAAAACGGTATTCATTTGTAACGTACAATATAAGGAATTACATTAATTTAGCAATCAAACTCTTTTCAGAAACGGATCGATCTAATATTAACAAACGAAATAATTAAGTCCCAGAAGTGGGCGGTGACTCTTGCTCGCGATATCGGTGCTACGAAATGTAATAGTTATACATAATACATACTCATACTGCATGGTGAATTACACACAATTAGTTTTTATTTATTAATAACGTCACCGTACTATTTAGTGTAAATTCTAAAAAATAAAGAATTTTTAATTTGAAAGAAAAGATTGATAGATCCGGGGGTCTTTTTATAGCGCCATCTTGTGTTGACGGCTGTTATTATATGTAAACATAGTTGTAAATCATGTCAATTGTAAAGATTTCTTTGTACCATTTAAGCTTGGTAGAAGTTTTAGCGTCTTAAATGGAATTCGACAAGCACTTTCATTCATTTAAGGTTATCTTACACAATAAGCAAAAACACACCACATTTTCGAAATCATTTGTTCACGCTTGATAAGATTCTTTCGATTGTGTTGTTGGTATTCAATCATACAAACATAAACAAGGCCTGGGTGATTACGATTGATTATAATGTTTGGTTTCATTTTTAGAAAGGTGGCTTGACACAATAGTTATCGGTGCAAAACAAATCCCTTTTATCGGGGAAGCTTATTAGAAGAAATGGTTTGCTGACAATGAACTGCATGTGGTCATGTCACAAGAACATCAATATACAATTCTAAAAACGTATCAAAACTGCTTTAAATATACATAATACATGAAAACCGAACAAAAAACAGTCGATAGAGCATTAAAGATTAAAGTTCATTATATCAGAAAGATATTCAGGCAACACGGGGTAGCATACAGATACAGATATGAAATAAAGATGCAAAATATTTCAACAATTCATATAGAATCTCACTGGTCCAAACGAGCGTACTTTATACAGTCATGTTCGGGCAGGCTTGGACCACCGTGTACATCTACCCGTATGTCAACCTTTGATTTTTGTTCGCGTATATTTAGAACACACTAATGTACAGTAGTGCATGTTTATGTATAATATGAATAGAAAACAAAAATAGTTGGTGTGTCCTTGAAATGAAATACTGAGTAATGGTTATAACGAATGTTGGTGATTCTGTTAAAATAAATCAATTAGAAGCAAAATGTTTTTAATAATTTACAGACAAATCTTATTTGAGAAATATAATTTTTGCGACATTTGATCCAATACTAAGATATTCATGATATCCAGCACAATCAATCCTAATCTAATAAGTAAAATGCAAGTTGTTATCGTAAGAAAGAAAGATTCCCCCAACGTAATTATAACCTATTCGAATGGCTGGTTAAATGAACTGCATTTATTTATGTCAGAAAACATCAAGACTAAAAAGAAAGTCGGCTTCGAAAATTTTCTACGGCCTTGACAATTTGTAACCGATCTTGGTCTCGGCATCGAAAAAATGTTAAGGTACTTGGTCTCGGCTTTGAAAATGTTTGTTGTATGACAACCCCCCCCCCTCCCCCCAACCTGCTTACATGATTCTCATGCAATGGTCTTTGTCGCGGCCTCGAAAATTATTGACCGGTCCTGGTCTCGGCCTCGAAAATTTGTAGGATACTTGGTCTCAGCTTCGAAACTTTTGTACGACTACCCCCCGCTTACAGGATTCTCAAGCAATGGCCTTGGTCTCGGCCTCGCATTGTTTGTACTGGTCCTGGTCTTGTAAGGTACTCGGTCTCGGCCTCCAACAATTTCTACGACTACCACCCCCCCCCCCTTCCCCCGCTGACAGAAGTTTGGCTGATGAAATAACCCCCCCCCCCCCTTCAAAAAATCCGGGGTATGCCACTGCTCGTACGTGAAACATCACACTCTCATAAATGTTTGTACATAATCAGATCTGAGTAGAAAAAAACTTATGTTGCGTCCTTAAATGTATCGAAATAAGTAATGGGTACTATGCTATCAGGTATTATAAAATGGGTAGAAGAATCCCTGCATTCTGATTTTCCAATTAGCGTGTACAATTTTTTTTACTGATCCATGGCTAGATTTTCAGTTATTTAGCGATACTGCAACGATAGTGCAATCGTATTGACGATAGCGAGTATTCGATCAAAATTTATTGCTAAAATTCTCGCGCCGCGACTGTACTGTACTGTATGCCTGTGCCGAAGCTCAAGATGGCGAGATCGGGACCTTCTCCGAGATTCGAAATGCTAAATGATGATGAATTAGCAGAACTTTTGGATGATGCGGATGCCAAAAGCACAAAGAAAACGATCAAATTCGGATTCTCCAAGCTTGATAGCTTTGCGAAGCTAAAAGACGTGAATCTACTAGACATTTCAGCCTGTGTCCGTGAAGATGCATCACAATTGGACTCGCTACTGGCTTCGTTTTATGCAGCGCTACGGAAGGAAGATGGGTCGCTGTACTCAAAGAAATCCCTCCAGTACATCAGGTATTGGGTTCAAAGGCATTATCTTGATCACTACAATGTAGACATTACAAAGAAAGAGCTCTTTCCCCAGAGTGCGAGAATGTACAAGGCTGTCTCTGTGAAACTGAAGAAAGAGGGACTGGGTAGTGTAAAACACAAGGAACCCATCAGTGCTGAAGACATGCAAAAGATTCAGGCTTCTGAAATGTTGGATTGTAACACAGCAGCTGGGCTCCAAAATAAGGTCTTTATTGACCTTATGATGTACATCTGCAACCGGGGAAGAGAAAATGTGCGTTTCTTCAAAGCCAGTGACTTCATCGTGTCTACTGATGAAAACGGGCTACGTTATGTCACTAAGCGAGACAATCTCACAAAAAATCACAGAGAAAATGATGACGAGGCCGTCGGAGGGCGTATGTATGAAATCAGAGACATGAACAGTGACCAATGTCCGGTGAAAACATACGAAAAGTATGTTTCTAAGCTGTCTGATTCGTGCCCATGGCTTTGGCAAACTCCAAAAGCCAAGCCACCAACCTGTGAAACTGATCCATGGTACAAGACTACTCCTGTCGGCATAAACACGCTAGCCGACAAAATGAAAACCATCTCCAAGGGAGCAAAATGCAGCAAGATGTATACAAACCATTCTCTACGTAGTACGTGTATCACTACCCTTGATCAGGCTGGATTTGAAACTCGCGACATCATGAGTGTCAGTGGGCACCGGAGTGAATCTTCCATCAAGACCTACACAAAAACATCGGATGTGCGCAAGAAAGAGATGAGTGAGAAAATCAGCAACCATCTCCATCACGGACAAACTGCTTCTCACGCAGGGCAGACGGGCGATCTTTCTACTACTAGTACTAGTACTACTACTAGTACCAATATCAACGAGGTCCTGATCTCGCCATCGGCATCAAGCATAGTAACGGCACAGGCACCAGCAACAGCAGTATCAGTCCCACTTTGTCTCTTGACACAGCAGACAACATCTCAAAACAGTGTGAGGAGCGCCAGTCACACATTCAATATCACAGACTGTGTGGTGCACATCCACAACTAGCATAGACTAGTGGCACTGTATGTAAATGTGTTAAATTGTTTGACAGTTCAATTCTAGTTCCTTCGTTTTTAGTGGACTTTTGGAAAGTTTTGGCGTTTAGCAGAGTTTGTACATATAGAGTTCATCTTTTGGAGTTTGCTACAGTTTCTACAGTTATTACATGGTAAGTCTCTCAATTCTCTTCTATTTAGTTCTAATTCTGCATTGATCAGAGTAATATGTATGTGCGGCATAAAAAAATAAAAATAAATAAATGAAAATCCTTTTTTTTTTCCCAGCCATGGGTCGGTACTTTTGCAGCCATGGGTCGGTACTTTTGCAGCCATGGGTCGGTACTTTTCAAACCATGGGTCGGTACTTTTCAAACCATGGGTCGGTACTTTTCAAACCATGGGTCGGTAAATTTAGCCAATTTAGCCATTACTGGGAAAAAGTCTGATTTCACATTTTTTCGCGCCCATTTTATAAAACAAATGCTGCACAGGCATATTTCGTGGATCGGTAAGAATTGTATGCACTCGTTTAACTTTGGAAATGGTCTAAAACCCACTCGCTGCGCTCGTGGGTTTAAACCATACCAAAGTTAAACTCGTGCATCCAATTCTTACCGATCCACTCATGCCTGTACATCATTTGTATAATAATGCATATTTTTGTTAAAGGTATCAAGCAGAACGATTTTTCAATTCGTTCTTTTATACTTTATTGAGAAATACATTTTATGGACTTTGCTCCAAGATGATATAGTTATTATATCCACCAAATTCGATACGATACTTTAACTTAAATACGTGAATACTTCGTTATTGATAACGTAAACAAAAACCAAAATATAACACATTAAATGTAAAGTAATCATTGTTAATATAAATATACCAATGCATGCTCCTGGAGTGATGCGGTGAAAATGTAAATTATATTAAATGTAATATGTTTCATGTCGTGTTCATTATGCAGTAGCTTGTTCATTTACAATTACGTAGATTTGGTTTTGTAATTTATATTTGCATTGAATGGTCGTTATTTCAATGTCAGAGTTATGCATTCAATGTTTGGGTATGTACATGTATATTATGGCCATGATGGAACTTTATACCAAGCGTGAAATTAAACATTTAACAAATTGAGTAAAATTTATTTTAAGAGAGAAAAAAAAGGGAATGTATTAGAGATTATTTATGAATTAGTGACAATATGTGTGTATATAACTATGAATATATATTATATCTCTGGTGTACTAATTACATATTGGAATGCAGATGTAAATCTATCAAAGGTGTCATTCAATTATACCCAGTAAAATTGGGGTTGTTTGTATGGGGTTATCGGAAAATTAACAGTAGTGTAATATAACTTCAATTTCTCAAATTTCTTTGTACACTTCATGCCATACAAGTCGATTCAATCCAATCAGATGTATTTCAATTAATTTAAATTATGCTATTTTATTCAGGTTTTAATATAAAATTTAAACATGAAGATCACCAAGACCAATGCTTCAATAATATTTCAATGTATAAAAGCTGTAACATGTAATGATAGAACACATTGATTTAAAGTTGTTATGCAATGTGTAAACTTTCGTGGTACTTTACTACACATATGTATTTCATCGGAATATATTTAAATGCATATAACTTGATGTATATTAGATACTAACTTATGATCATTTTCAACTGACTGACATGTGACATAAATTTTCCTTACACATTCAAACATTGTTTTAGATCAGGGCCCATATTCATGAAAACCTGCTAGCTTAGTTTCTTACTAAGTCTATTTTGGATGCATGGATTATAAGAAGTTGCTAAATAGGGTTAACTTAGTGGGTACCTAAGAATAACCCAGCTAACATTGGTTGGGGACTAGGAAAACTGCATGTTGCTCACTAAAACACATCCTTTGAAATACATCTAGCAAGGAACTAAGCTAGCCAGAGGCCAGGTGTTATGGTATATTGGTCAGAGCTCTGCTCTTTGTATACATCGGTCCTGTAACGAATTACATCCCTTGGATGGTGATGGTAAAAGAGGGGCTCCAGGCGGAAATAATGATTAAACAAATGAATACATCATAAAAAAACACCAACCCCCTTAATGGCTAGGGATGTAACAAACAGGTCAATCAATAGTATTTTATAACTGTTAAAACGACACACTTTATATTGTTTTGTGTTTACTTGAGATTCTAATAATATGTGTATTGGTATTTGGATTTGAGTCCTAGCTGTATTAAATTAAATGTTTTTTATCAAAAGTATTCATCATCATTTTATTGTTTAATATGTGTTCATGATATTTATGTTCCCCTCTTTAAATGAAGGAATGTTATTTGGTTATTCATTGAGCAAATTCTGATTATGTTACAAATAATACTCGCTGCAGCTGTATTCCATTGATAGGGAAATGTAGAATACATATGCTACCAAACTTATCAGAAGTTTTCTCTTCAGCATTCAAATTTAAATCTGTTTTATATATATTTTCACAATTGTTCTCATTTTCATTAAAAACATCAATAGGGATCAATTTAATCAAACTTTACCAAATGTTGAAAATGTCCAGTTAATGTAACTACTTTGTCAACAGCCAATCAAATGCAGCATTACTAGTTGCCATGGTAAATACAAGTATTGGACATATACCAAAATGGAAAAAAGGTCATGTGAAATGGTCTGGAAAATGTTATTTTGATTTGGTTGATATATAACTGACAATTTACTGATAATTATGATATCCCTTTAATTATGTAATTATTTCTGTTGGTAAATAAATATATGGAGAATGTAATAATTGAAAACATACTATAACCTCTACCTAGTATCATAGTTGGAATAATAATAACCCCTCTAATACTTTAACCTTTGTGTTAATCTGATTGTAATGAAACTGAATCGGCTGAATAGTATAGCTCAGCGTACAAATAATATTTTCCCTACCGAGTATTATAATCATATAGAATAATGATAATCCCTGTAATGATTAAAAAGATACTATAATTCCTACCAAGTATTATGTTATGAATACTAATAATAATCCCTGTTATAATTGAACCGTTGTGTAACTCTTGTAATGATACTGCATTGTCTGGTTGCCATCAGGACGGTTTTCCTTCTTACAAAGAAATATCCATGTAATAAAGAGATTATCTCATTGTTTGTCGTTATGACAGTACATTTGCATCATTGTGTTGGAATCATTGATGTTGCTTTACGACTGTTTTTTATGTTAATGAGAGTATTGTGAGAATCATTAGCATGTATGCATTGTGTGTATTGAATTATGCGTGTGTTTGCGTGCGTGTGTTTATGTGTGAGTGTGGTGAGTGTGTGTGTGCTGGGTGTAGTAGGTTTTTTTTTCCTTGTATGATAAAATAACCTCAATAGATTGAATTAATGTGTATAATGCGATTGTCAGTTTGTTTAATGGAATCAAACGTAAAAAGTGTTTGTGTTCGAATGCGGTTGTGTGTGCATGGGTTTGCTATTTTTTATTTGAGTATACTATCAATAAGATAATGAACAAAAATTAATTTGAAACTCAATCATTTCTTGATGCAGTTTTCGGTTATTTAATTTGCATTTTCATCATAATGTATATGTATCAAACGTTATTGCTGGTGAATTCGGTGAATTTGTTGTCAGCGTATTCTATCGTACATATCGTACTGTTCTCCTACTTTGTGAGAAAAAAATGTTTCAACGGCCAGCTTGTTCTTACTTTAGATTTTTGTTAATGTATTGAATAGAAGTTTGTCCCCAACATTATTTTATGGAAAGTTCAGCCGTTTTCCAATCGATTGTTTTCGAACACAGTTAATTCTGCCATCAAAATGGTGTGCTTTTTTCAAACTTCACACTTAGTTTTTCGTTACCTCACACAAAACATTTCTTAAGGCGCCCTCTAAACCGTACTGAAACATCCCTATAACCCAAATGCCAACAAAGCCGACGACCAATAATCCGTTTACTTCATCAAAGCAATATGGTAATTTAAATTTACACATCTTCACTATTATCGAAAGATGGTATTTTCTATTCCATGGAAATGACACCCAAATTATAACAAAATGTTTTTTTCAACCAGCCTTTTTTATTAGGCAGTCCCAAGTCACAAATTTTTCATGACATCATTAAATATTGCTGGTTAATTTGGTGTATTTTGTAAATTTGTCTTTATGTTCCCTTTTTATGGAATTATTTTCTAGGCTTCCATGATAACGACTATGAAATGCTTCGACAATCAACATAAATATAGAGCCTGTACTCTAACGTGTTTTCCTTTATGCTATTACTTGCACTAGTGCATCGCCTCATCGGTAAAGGGTTCACTATTTTGAATGGGAATATTGCACGGGTCTCCGCACCTGATCAATTGATCAGGATAAAATTTTAGATTTAATTGTTATTTGGTTGTATTACTTGCGGGACGATGTAATACACGACAATACACACATGTATTACTCATCAACACATGTACATAACGAAATATACATGGTGTATGTGCATCAACACTGACCTCAAACATGGTTTAATACTTGACAGTTTATGAATGTGTTACATTGAATTATATGTACAGTAATGGAATGACCAAAATCAAATAACGAGTGAAATATTGACCAAGCCCAACCATGCTTCCGACTTATCAGTTTATAAACACATATAATGCACACTTTGATACCTTCATATGCATATTGTTTTTTTTATAAAGGAGATCTAGCTGATTTATTGCCATGTTATCTCGCCCACTCCAACCTTGCCTGCTCCTGTACTCTCCGTTGACGGTATTGACTCCACTGCTGCTCACAGCCCCAATAACACTATGTTATATGTTGTCGCATCACAATGTACAACCTGCAATGAGTAGTTGTATACAGATGCCATGGCATGACGAAATGATGACACCAATATTTGACATTTCAGATTTGTGTGCGTCATTTCTTGAAAAAGAAACTACATTCAAGTTTAAACGCAATATATAGGTTCATTTAAATTATTTAATTTCCATGTGGACAAAATAGACATTTGTATGGCCGTGACGGTCTTTCTTTGTATTCAGTTTGATTCATGATTTTCCCTGTCTTCAGACTACATAAATTATGTCTGAGAGTTAGTCTTGTGACTCCTGTATTAAAAATATAAATTGTCAGAAAACATCGTTTAGCCTGATCTATAGTATTCCAATACTATTAAAGGGATCTAGTAACTTTGTTGAGATGTGCAAAAACTGATGAATGGTTGATGCAATGTATACTGTTGTTATCTCATATGTCCTCAGGGTATTGTGTGAAAATTTCAGGTCAAATGGACAATGTATGGCCAAGTAATGAGCGAAAATGCAAAGTGATATTGGGTGATATTCACCAACTCACTGCATTCACTTTGTACAGGGATGAAAATCTCGCCCGGAGATTTTCTTATCTAAATACTTCAATCATACATATCTTTGTAATGAAAGGGAAATTTGAAAAACCGAAAGCTGTCCCATGATTTTATTGTTAATACGAATACAACAAGGTATAAAGGAACCGCTAGAATTACAATTTTATTTTGAGGATTTGGACAATGTTACTAAGTCCCTTTAATATTTGTCATGTTTCTGTGATTTTTGTTCAAGTTGGAACACAGAAGATAATTTCCTTTGTCAAGAAAATGTTGTATTTTTGTCAGGTATTGACACTGCAATCCTAATGTTGATGTTTGCAAGTTGAAAGTAATTTATGTGTGGAATACGAGCAACTAATTTGTCGTCTAAATGTATAGCGAAGATTTTGTCTTGCTTAGGATAAATCATGTCACTACTACTTGGGCTTTGTAACACTTAGAAAATCGCTCTATAAATGTCCATATTATTCTCATGTTATGTTATTCAATAATATATTATTCAAAGGTAAATTTAATGTCATGTACAGGACATATGTTCATAATGAACAAACTAACTTGTACTAGAAATCTGCTTTTAATAGTGGCCACCTGTATTTAAAGACCACCAGTCTGTAATTCGGCATCTTCTCTATTTTCATTTACATGTGAATACACCTGTCTGTAAAGGTCACCTGTCCACAAAGGCTTTGTTTCCCTTGCAGGGTCTCTATAGACAGGTTTCAGAGTGTAAACTGAAGTCATGATTTTATAATAATGATATATAAACGTCCAGTCATTTAGGTTTATTTGTCTTTGTGCTATTTTTGTACAAGTAAAAAAGTTACGATTATGAAATAGAACTTTCTAGTACGATTTTGTATGATAGAGTAATAGTAATAATATCAACATTGGATGTTAGTTATAAACATTATATGATGTTTATGTACGAGTGTTGTATAATGTATATGTAAAGCAGTGGCGTTGACAGGTTCTTACACCTGGGGGGATGATTTGCCGTTCACCGGACCAAGACCAATTTGTTCACGGCCGAGACCACCTGCCAAAATATTTCGAGACCAAGACAATTGTTTTATATATATTTTCACAATTTTTCTCATTTTCATTAAAAACATCAATAGGGATCAATTCAATCAAACTTTACCAACTGTTGTAAATGTCCATTTATTGTAACTACTCTGTCAACAGCCAATCAAATGCAGCATTAGTAGTTGCCATGGTAAATACACGTATTGGACATATACCAAAATGGTAAAAAGGTCATGTGAAATGGTCTGGACAATGTTATTTTGATTTGGTTGATATATAACTGACAATTTACTGATAATTATGATATCCCTTTAATTATGTAATTATTTATTTTGGTAAATACATATATGTAGACTGTAATAATTGAAAACATACTATAACCTCTACCTAGTATCATAGTTGGAATAATAATAACCCCTCTAATACTTTAACCTTTGTGTTAATCTGATTGTAATGAAACTGAATCGGCTGAATAGTATAGCTCAGCGTACAAATAATATTTTCTTTGTAACTTTGTTGACATGTGCAAAAAGTGATGAATGGTTAATGCAATGTATATTGTTGTTATCTCATATGTCCATTTGTGTGAAAATTTCAAGTCAAATGGACATTGTATGGCCAAGTAATGAGCGAAAATGCAAAGTGATATTCAGTAACTCACTGCACTCAATTTGTACAGGGAAGAAAAACTCGCCCGGAGTTTTTCTTATCTGAATACTTCAATCATACATATCTTTGTAACGAAAGGGAAATTTGAAAAAACCGAAACCTGTCCCATGATTTTATTGTTAATACGAATACAACAAGGTATAAGGGAACCGCTAGAATTAAAATTTTATTTTGAGGATTTGGACAATGTTACTAAGTCCCTTTAATAGATTGAATTAATGTGTATAATGCGATTGTCAGTTTGTTTAATGGAATCAAACGTAAAAAGTGTTTGTGTTCGAATGCGGTTGTGTGTGCATGGGTTTGCTATTATATTTGAGTATACTATCTATAAGATAATAAACAACAATTAATTTGAAACTCAATCATTTCTTGATGCAGTTTTCGGTTATTTAATTTGCATTTTCATCATAATGTATATGTATCAAACGTTATTGCTGGTGAATTCGGTGAATATGTTGTCAGCGTATTCTATCGTACATATCGTACTGTTCTCCTACTTTGTGAGAAAAAAAAAATGTTTCAACGGCCAGCTTGTTCTTACTTTAGATTTGTTTTAATGTATTGAATAAAAGTTTGTCCCCAACATTATTTTATGGATAGTTCAGCCGTTTTCCAACCGATTGTTTTCGAACAAAGTTGATTCTGCCATCAAAATGGTGCGCTTTTTTCAAACTTCACACTTAGTTTTTCGTTACCTCACACAAAACATTTCTTAAAGCGCCCTCTAAACCGTACTGAAACATCCCTATAACCCAAATGCCAACAAAGCCGACGACCCATAATCCTACTTCATCAAAGCAATACGGTAATTTAAATTTACACATCTTCACTATTATCGAAAGATGGTATTTTCTATTCCATGGAAATGACACCCAAATTATAACAAAATGTTTTTTTTTCAACCAGCCTTTTTTATTAGGCAGTCCCAAGTCACAAATTTTTCATGACATCATTAAATATTGCTGGTTAATTTGGTGTATTTTGTAAATTTGTCTTTATGTTCCCTTTTTATGGGATTAGTTTCTAGGCTTCCATAATAACGACTATGAAATGCTTCGACAATCAACATAAATATAGAGCCTGTACTCTAATCTGTTTTCCTTTATGCTATGACTTGCACTAGTGCATCGCCTCATCGGTAAAGGGTTCACTATTTTGAATGGGAATATTGCACGGGTCTCCGCACCTGATCAATTATGCTCACTTATTTTTTTCCCTTTAGTGTAGTTAATTTCTCGTAATGTTTTTGTAAGCGTTTATATGATGTTATATTATGTAGTTTTATCATTTTTTATAATAGGGAATCACTTCACTCTCAAGCAATTGGCTTATTTTGTGATTTCCTGTCACATTTTACCATGTATATATAATGTATTATACCTTTAACAAGAAATAAATAAATGAATGAATGAATATATTTATGGATAGTTCAGTCGTTTCTCAACCGATTGTGTACGAACAAAGTTGATTCTGCCATCAAAATGGTGTGCTTTTTTAAAACTTCACACTTCAATTTTTCGTTACCTCGCACACAATATTTCTGAAAGCGCCCTCTAAACCTAAACTGAACCATCCCTATAACCAAAATGCCAACAAAGCCGATGATCAATACTCCTTTTACTACTTCAAAACAATACGGTAATTGTAAGATGGTATTTTCTATTCCATGGAAATGACACAAAAATTATAACAAAAATTTCAACCTGCCTTTTTTTCTCAGGCAGTCCCAAGTCGCATGTTTTGCGTGACATCATTAAATATTGCTGGTTAATTTGGTTTATTTAGTAAATTTGTCTTTATGTTCCCTTTTTGGGATTATTTTCTAGACTTCCACGATAACGACTATGAAATGCTGCGACAATCAACATAAATATACAGCCTGTACTCTAACGTGTTCCCCTTTATGCTACCAGGTGCACTAGAGCATCACCTCATCGGTAGGGTTCACTTATATTTGAATGGGAATATTGCACGGGTAACCGCACCTGATCAATAGACCGCTTCGGTAATGTATGCAAATAATATGCGTATGACGTCAGACTTCCCGTCGGCAAGCTTAACAACTATTGTTAGGCTTGCCGCACAAGTTGATGTCAATATTGGTCTAAAATAGAATTATGATATCAGCATTTTGCTCCGAGCACATAATTCGTTGCAAAGGCCGTACTGTGGTTTGTGTCAATAGGCTGCTTCGCATGTTAGTGCAATGTATGTTGGATTTACCAATTCATCGCGCCATTCTCAAGCTTAATCAATCGGACCGTGTTCTAGGATATTTAGTCTGCTTTCGAAGAATTGTGCAGATACTGAGTAATCTAAAACTCAAGTTATTTTGTAGACAATGCCATTACTTTGGGGTTTTTTTACGTTCTGTAACTGACTGCTCTTGAGCGTGAAATTAATAAAGAATTTCTTTGTAGCTGTACAGCCATCTATTGTCACGTACAAACAGTGCTCAGCATCATTTCAGAGACGGAATTCTGTAGCGTATAAGCCAATTGGAGCATTTTGAAAACAGAAGGAAATGGTTGAATCAGAGGATTTACAGAAGAAGCACATTTGCTACGAAACTATGCTCACGTTACATCAAGTCCAAGTCTATTGATAGATGGTTCATATTACGAAAGACGATAAGTAGTAAGTGGTATAGCCTCTGTATAGCTAGGCGGGAGGCTTTACAAAACACACAAGAAAATAGAGGGCAAACAAAAGGAGAGAGACTGAATATATCATAGCGTGCAATAAATAGCCCAATATTAGCCATTTGCATAAATGAACTGGTGAACATTTCTTTTAATTGTGTGTGAAGTTTAAAGCCAATTTTACCATTTTTTAACATAATTTATATCAAGAAATTATATCGACCCACCATGTTCATTGCATTTTTGACGTTCTTCTGATTGACGACAAACAAGGATATATTAAACAAGAATGAATTATGAAAGACAAACACTGAGCGGATAACGCATATGGTCTAAACATAAGGTACTATGTTCTATAAATAAATAATGCTATTCGATAGGTAAATCGATATTTCAATAAGAAGATGGAAAATTTTAAAAAGTTTTTAAGTCGTTCGACAGGGAAGCAGAAGTTAGGTTCACTCGTTGAAGCAGCGAGAACAGGAGACCTAAATCGGGTGAAAGATTTAATGACTGAAGGAGGTGATGTGAACAATAGAGATGATATTAAATATACAGCCCTCCGTGCAGCATCACAGGGAGGTCATCTCAAAATAGTAAAATATCTGATAAGTCAAGGGGCTGATGTGAACAAAGGAAAGAATAATGGTGAAACGACAGCCCTGCATGCATCATCAAAGGAAGGTCATCCAGATACAGTTAAATATATAAAAAGTACAGAGGCTTCTTCGAACAAAGAAAATAAAGATGAATACACAGCACTGCATGTAGCATCACAGGGAGGTCATCTCGAAATAGTAAAATATCTGATAAGTAAAGGGGCTGATGTAAACAAGAGACATAATGATGGAAAGACAGCCCTCCATGGAGCATCACAGGGAGGTCATATCGATACAGTGGAATATCTGATAAGTCAAGGCGCTGTTGTGAACAACGGAACTACTGATGGGTGGACAGCCCTACATACAGCCTCACAGGAAGGTCATATCGAAACAGTGCAATATCTGATAAGTCAAGGCGCTGTTGTGAACAACGGAACTACTGATGGGTGGACAGCCCTACATACAGCCTCACAGGAAGGTCATATCGAAACAGTGCAATATCTGATAGATCAAGGCGCTGATGTGAACAAGGGAGATAATGATGGAACGACAGCTCTGCATGCATCATTACAGGAAGGTCATCTTGGTACAGTGAAATGTCTGATATATCAAGGCGCTGATGTGAACAAAGGAAAGACAAATGGATGGACAGCCCTACATACAGCCTCACAGCAAGGTCATATCGAAACAGTGCAATATCTGATAGATCAAGGCGCTGATGTGAACAAGGGAGATAATGATGGAACGACAGCTCTGCATGCAGCATCACAGAAAGGCTATATTGATACAGTGAAATATCTTATAAGTCAAGGGGCTAATGTGAACAAAGCCAAAAATAATGGATATACAGCCCTTCATGCAGCATCACATGGAGGTCATATCAATACAGTGCAATATCTAATAGGTCAAGGCGCTGTTGTGAACAAGGGAAATAACGATAAATACACAGCCCTGCATGCAGCATCACATGGAGGTCATGTAGAAATAGTAAAATATCTGATAAGTCATGGGGCTGTTGTGAACAAAGGAACAATTGATGGATGGACAGCCCTGCATGCAGCTTCACAGGAAGGTCATATTGATACAGTTAAATTTCTGATAAGTCAAGAGGCTGCTGTGAACAAGGGAAATAACGATGAATTCACAGCCCTGCATGCAGCATCACAGAAAGGTCATCTCGAAATAGTAAAATATATAATAAGTCAAGGGGCTGATGTAAAAAAAGAAAAGAATAATGGATGGACAGTCCTGCATGCAGCATCACGGGAAGGCCATCTCCATACAGTGAAATATCTGGTAAGTCAAGGCGCTGTTGTGAACAAAGGAACTATTGATGGATGGACAGCCCTGCATGCAGCCTCACAGAAAGGTCATATCAGTACAGTGAAATATCTGATAAGTCAAGGCGCTGTTGTGAACAAAGGAACTATTGATGGATGGACAGCCCTGCATGCAGCCTCACATAAAGGTCATATCAGTACAGTGAAATATCTGATAAGTCAAGACGCTGTTGTGAACAATGGAACTTTTGATGGATGGACAGCCCTGCATGCAGCCTCACAGGAAGATCATATCGATACAGTTAAATTTCTGATAAGTCAAGAGGCTGCTGTGAACAAGGGAAATAACGATGAATACACAGCCCTGCATGCAGCATCACGGGAAGGCCATCTCCATACAGTAAAATATCTGATAAATAAAGGCGCTGATGCGAGTAAGAGAGATAGTGAAGGAACGACAGCTCTGCTTGTAGCATAATATGGAGGTCATGTCGATACAGTGAAATATCTGATAAATAAAGGCGCTGATGTGAACAAAGGAAACAATAATGGATGGACAGTCCTGCATGCAGCATCACGAGAAGGCCATCTCCATACAGTAAAATATCTGATAAATAAAGGCGCTGATGCGAGTAAGAGAGATAGTGAAGGAACGACAGCTCTGCTTGCTGCATCATATGGAGGTCATGTCGAAACAGTGAAATATCTGATAAGTCAAGGGGCTGATGTGAACAAAGGAAATAATAATGGATGGACAGGCCTGCATGGAGCATCACAGAAAGGCCATCTCCATACAGTGAAATATCTGATAAGTAAAGGCGCTGATGCGAGCCAGGGAGATAGTGAAGGAACGACAGCTCTGCTTGCAGCATCATATGGAGGTCATGTCGATACAGTGAAATATCTGATGAGTCAAGGGGCTGATGTGAACAAGAGAGATAATGATGAATGGACATCCCTTCATTCAGCATCAGACGGAGGTCATATCGATACAGTTAAATATCTGACAAGTCAAGGGGCTGATGTGAACAAAGAAAAGAATAATGGATGGACAGTCCTGCATGCAGCATCACGGGAAGGTCATCACCATACAGTGAAATATCTGATAAGTCAAGGCACTGATGTGAACACGAGAGATAATGATGGAACGACAGCCCTGCATGCATCATCACAGGAAGGTCATCTTGATACAGTGAAATATCTGATAAGTCGAGGGGCTGATGTAAACACAGGAAATATCAATGGATATACAGCTCTGCACTTAGCATCACACAAAGGTCATCTCGATACAGAGAAATATCTGATAAGTCAAGGGGCTGATGTAAACAAGGGATACATCGATAAATGGAAAGCCCCTCAGTCAGCACCAAAGCAAGGTCAGCTCGATACGGTGAAAAATCTGATAAGTCAAGGCAGTGATGTGAACAATGGAGATAATAATGGATATACAGCCCTCCATGCAGCATCACATGGAGGTCATATCGATACAGTGAAATATCTGATAAGTCAAGGCAGTGATGTAAACAATGGAGATAATAATGGATATACAGCTCTCAATGCAGCATCACATGGAGGTCATATCAATACAGTGAAATATCTGATAAGTCAGGGCGCTGTTGTGAACAAAGGAACTATTGATGGATGGACTGCCCTGCATGCAGCCTCACAGGAAGATCATATTGATACAGTAACATATCTAATTAGTCAAGGGGCTGATGTGAACAAGGGAAATAACCTTGAATACACAGCCCTGCATGCAGCATCACAGGGAGGTCATCTCGAAATAGTGAAATATCTGATAAGTCAAGGGGCTGATGCGAACAAGGGAAATAATGATGGAAGGACAGCCTTGCATGCAGCATCAACGGAAGGTCATATCGATATAGTGAAATATCTGATAAGGCAGGGCGCTGTTATAAACAATGGAACAATTGATGGATGGACAGCCATGCATGCAGCCTCACAGGAAGGTCATATCGATACAGTGAAGTATTTGATAAGTCAAGGGGCTGCTTTCAACAAGGGAAATAACGATGAACACACAGCCATGCATGCAGCTTCAAAGGGAGGTCATCTCGAAATTGTGAAATATCTGATAAGTCAAGGGGCTGATGCAAACAAGGGAGATAATGATGGAATGACAGCCCTGCATGCTGCATCAAAGGAAGGTCATCTCGAAATAGTAAAATATCTGATAAGTCAAGGGGCTGAAGTGAAGAAGGGAGAGAATAATGGACGGACAGTCCTACATGCAGCATCACGGGAAGGCCATCTCCATACGGTGATATATCTGATAATTCAAGGCGCTGAAGCGAACAAGGGAGATAATGATGGAAGGACAGCTCTTCATTGGGCATCACAGAGAGGTCATATAGATACAGTGAAATATCTGATAAGTCTAGGGACTGATGTGAACAAGGGAGATAATGAAGGATTTACAGCCCTTCATTCGGCATCACAGGAAGGCCATCTCCATACAGTGAAATATCTGATAAGTAACGGCGCTGATGCGAGCCAGGGAGATAGTGAAGGAACGACAGCTCTGCTTGCAGCATCATATGGAGGTCATGTCGATACAGTGAAATATCTGATTAGTCAAGGGGTTGATGTGCATAGACGGGACATTGACGGCATGACAGCTTTACACGTCTCTATATCGACGGGCAACTATGAAGTTATTTCGTTATTGTTAAATTCAGATTGGCAACTAGATGAGAAAGACAGCAAAGGATGGACCGCCCTTCATCATGCAGCAATGGTAGGTAATTTTCGCACCGTAGAGCTTCTGATTAATCACGGATTCAATTCTTTTGCTGTTGATTCCGTCGGAAATACACCTCTTCATTATGCACTGTCGTCAGGATTTTTGGATATGGCGAAGTTTATTGCACGTAGAGGCGCAACTTTAGTTGATTCAGACCAGCCAAGTGAATCCACAAAGGCTTTGTCCGATGCTTCCAGGAAAGGTCAACTTGACGTTCTCAAGGTGCTTCTAGGTGAAGGCGCGAATATCAATTGCCGTGTGACAGGTGGATCGACTGCTTTACACACAGCGTCTTCAGAGGGTCAATTTGAGGTTGTAGAGTATCTCGTGGGTCAAGGAGCCGACTGGAAACTGACAGATGTTGATGGAAGCACAGCCCTGCATTTTGCAGCAAGGGCAGGAGATCTACGCACCGTAGAGTTTCTGGTAAATCACGGACACAAGTTGTTTGTTGTTGATTCCGTCGGAAATACACCTCTTCATTATGCTCTGTCTTCAGGATGTTTGGATGTGGCGAAGTTCATTGCACATAGAGGGGCAACTTCGATTGATTCAGATGATCCAAGTGAATCAACAAAGGCTTTGTTTGATTTTTCCAGGAAATGTCAACTTGACGTTCTAAAGGTGCTTCTAGATGGAGGCGCAAATATCAATTGCCGTGTGACAGGTGGATCCACTGCTTTACACACAGCGTCTTCAGAGGGTCAATTTGAGGTTGTAGAGTATCTCGTGGGTCAAGGAGCCAACTGGAAGCTCACAGATGTTGATGGACGCACAGCCCTGCATTTTGCAGCAAGGGCGGGAGATCTACGCACCGTAGAGTTTCTGGTAAATCACGGACACAAGTTGTTTGTTGTTGATTCCGTCGGAAATACACCTCTTCATTATGCGCTGTATTCAGGATTTTTGAATGTGGCGAAGTTCATTGCACATAGAGGGGCAACTTCGGTTGATTCAGACCAGCCAAGTGAATCCACAAAGGCTTTGTCCGATGCTTCTAGGAAAGGTCAACTTGACGTTCTCAAGGTGCTTCTAGGTGAAGGCGCGAATATCAATTGCCATGTGACAGGTGGATCGACTGCTTTACACACAGCGTCTTCAGAGGGTCAATTTGAGGTTGTAGAGTATCTCGTGGGTCAAGGAGCCGACTGGAAGCTGACAGATGTTGATGGAACCACAGCCCTGCATTTTGCATCGCAGAACGGCCACGTCGATGTTGTGAAATGCCTACTGAGCAAAGACTCAGAAGCACCCCTGCAAAAAACACACGGAGCGGAAAGGAGTGATAGAGAGAAGGTGTGTATACAAACGTAACTTAAAGGGATAGTTGAGTTCTGGTAAAGAGAGTACAGTATTGGTAAAACTTAATTTTAGTAACCAAAACCTGCACCATTACATTAAAAACTAATTAATAGTAATAACTCCAACATGCTCGAAAGGAATACAAAATTACAAATGACTAAGTAAAAAAACATGTTATCATTCAAAAAGAGCCGTTAAAACTCAAGAGGGCAATCTCTAAACACTCATCGCTTTCAACCATTTAAAATAAAATATTGTGCATGTGATGTTTTGTTGAAATAGTGATTAGATAGAGTCAGAGAGATATTCAACAACTATTTAAAGACCTCTTTTGTAATTTTTTTTAAAAGAGGAAGCATTTAAAAACAAATGTAATGGCTGGTTCAAAATTATCAAATAATTATGGGGCCCCACAATTATTTACGAATGGTTACGTTAATGGATATTTCAGCCATTTCTGAACCGATATTGATCAAATAAAGTTTATTCTGTCATTAAAATTGTATGCTCTTTCGAATTTGACACTCAGTTTTTCATTATCTCACCAAAAAAAAAATTTGTGTAGCGCCCTCTATACCAAAACTCAACTATCCCTTTAATGTTTTTACCCTAACTAATTTTCATATAATAAATATAAGTGCTTAAATCATACCCGTTACTGTATTGTGTTTATTGTGATTTAGAGAAAATGGAAATAAATCAAAAAAGGTTTGTCCTATCTGAATGTCAATTATTCAGTTCAGTTCAGTTTATGTTTTGCCAAGCAATACAAAAAATACAGGGTAGAGATGCAGTATACAAAGTTAGTATCACACAATGACAATTACTTTTACAATTATAATTATTCAATTTATAAGCATGAATAACAATTGAAGAGCTCATTTGCAAAAGGGGTTAGATCCATTTTCATCAAAATTGATTTTGTTGTCTTAATGTATTGATTTTTAGTAGCTCTATGAGATGATACCAAAGAAAAGTTGAAATTCCCATCAAAAAGTGTAAAAAAATGGCTAAGAAAAATCCTTTTTTTTCAAAAGGGGTTAGATCCATTTCAGTTTGTTTGCAAAAGGGGTTAGATCCACTTTAAACCATTCCGAGAAATTCAATTTTTTTTTCATTTCTCCCATATTGCAATGTGTTTATGCAAAACAAATTTGTCCTGATATACTACCCTACCATGTGAATGTAAAACTGAGTATGAAGAAGTCAGTCTGTCTTCATATTTATAAAATAATGTTCCCAAAAATTGAACTTTGTGGATCTAGCCCCTTTTGCAAACAAAGTGGATCTAACCCCTTTTGCAATCAAAATATTGTACAGTTGAGCAATGTCGGTGACATGTGAGTTGTCGTTATTTTTTGCTTTTGATGGGTGAAATTTAATCAGAATGAAAAAAAAAACTTCAGTTATGAGCCAACTCACATACATGTTCATAGAGGGTGACTAGGGCCACCATAGATTGATTAAGATTAGTTATGTGAATTTTTTGTTTGCAAAAGGGGCTAGATCCAAAAAGTTCAATTTTTGGAAAAATTATTTTAAAAATATGAAGACAGGCTGATTTTTTTCATACTCAGTTTTACATTCACATGGTAGGGTAGTATATCAGGACAAATTTGTTTTGCATAAACATATTGTAGTATGGGAGAAATAAAAAAAATTGATTTTCTCGGAATGGTCTAAAGTGGATCTAACCCCTTTTGCAAACAAGCTCTTCAATTGTTAAAACACAGGGGAAATTGCTTAGGCTAGTAGAAGTCAGAAAGGAGGTGGTCCTAATATGCGGCTGACCAAATAATGAAATATAAAAAGCCTTCGATTTAAAAATAAAAATCACTGATTTAAATCACTGCCATAGACTTGTGTGTTGTAGAAAATATTTTTTGTTTTTGATTTGTCTTTTATGTATTATGTTAAAAATATATCAAAATAGATGAATTAAGATATATTTGCCCACCAATCAGGCTCCAAATACCACAAAATCATTAAAGCAGGGCTCAATACTTAACACTAGCTCTTGACCACTTGCCCAGGACTAGTAAAATTTAATGTTGGGCAAGTAAAACTACATAAATGGTCTAATTTGGTTACCCGGTTGCCGATAGGGCAGCCACAGTGATCAGATATGAGTGAAAACTGTTATTCCGTATATCCTAATGCTTAAATATCATCTAGAAGTAACAGGGCAAGTACACTTTCTGTTTGGGCAAGTATGATTGTTCAATATATGATTTTACTTTCACAATTAGGACAATAGACATAAAGGTTAGTTTGGAGGCTAAACAAATCATACAAATCGCTTTTAGGTTTTATAAAAAATCATACAAATTATACAAATTTAAAAAAAAATTGATCATAAAAATCACTTGAAAGTTTAATCAAATCATAAAAATCATAAAAATTATAAAAATCATAGAAATGTTAATGAAATGAAATTGATCATAAAAATCGCTTTTGGATTTTTAAAAAATCATAAAAATCATAGAAATTAAAATAAAAAAGAAATTGATCATAAAAATCGCTTTTAGGTTCAAACAAATAAAAACAAAAAATCATACAAATTTGAATTAAAATAAATTGATTTTTGTTTGATACTTGTTTTAATTAATGATTTCCCCAAACCTGGGCTTAGAGCTACAGTAGTTGAATCCAACTAGTTAAGGTTTCAATCACCAAAACATTTTTTTTTTTTTATCATAAAAATCACCCAAGCATTTTCATTAAAAAAAATTTAAAAAATCACACAATCCTGGTACGAAATGCAATTATAAATTAAAAATAATACAAAAAGCACCCCAAAATCAATGGTTATTAGTATTCCCCCCCCCCCCCTTTCAATAGTTGCAATTGCACTTTATAGTCTACGTTAAAAAGAAGATGATTGAATCGCAAACGTATTCAATGAATTTTGAAAAAAATCAAAACAATCTGATTTGAATATTTAAAAGAAATCGCGATTTAAATTTTAAAAAACCCTGTTTAAAGGGACTTAGTAACATTGTTCAAATCCTCAAAATCCAATTGGAATTCTAGCGGTTCCCTCATACCTTGTTGTATTTGTGTTAACAATAAAAGCATGGGACAGGTTTCGGTTTTTCAAATTTTCCTTTCGTTAAAAATATGTTCACGATTGAAGTGTTCAGATATTAAATTATCCACTGGACCGCGAAAGCCGTGTACAAAGAGAGCGAAATGAGTTAGTGAATATCACTTTGCATTTTTGCTCATTACACAGCCATATAACGTCAATTTAACTTGAAATGTTCACACAACACCCAGTGGACATATCAAATAACAACAATATACATTGTATCAACCACTCATAACTTTTTGCACATGTCGACAAAGTTACTAGATCCCTTTAATATGATTTGATTTAAGCTGGTATAACCATTGAGATCTTATTATTGGTCCATGAAATATTTCTTGTATTTACATTCAAAATGCCTTAAATTATAGTAAAATGCTTAATAACAATTATATTGTACAGTTATAGTATTACAGCTTGGCAACAGTCGTTGAGTTTAAACCATCAAACGCGTAATGAATGCTTTTTATTTACAGTTGTTGATCCCTTTTGGCAATTCTTTTAGATAAAGGTATCAAATTCCGTCAACCAAAAAGACATCTGTGGCTTTACTCCACTCCACCACGCGACACAATGGGGACATAAAGCGACAGTTGAGGCGTTAATATGTCACGGCGCAGATCCAAATCTAACATCAAATGAGGGACAAACGTGTCTGCATATCGCCATCAGAAACTGCGACACGAAGACAAGAAAAACAAAGCCAGTCACTCGGATCCCAGAGGTAAGGGGGTGATCTGTGTCCCGTTACAGAAAGAGTTACATATGATCGATTGTAAAGTTGTAATGAATTGCAAGTCTGAAGATTTGCACATCAGAACCAATCAGATTTACGTATTTAGTCAAATTACAACTTTACAATCGATTGCGACTCTATCTACAACGGGGCCCTGTTCGATACTCAGTCATGCCTCAACGATTGCAGCGCATTATTCAATAACTAGCAGAAAACTAGGGTAGCCATTCTCTCGATGGCTGTACATTTAATAGAATATTAAGAGGCAAGATTATTACTTGACGTCACTCGATACATTGTTTGAAGTTTGTTGTGACCCCATGCTTGATTTAAATATTATAAAGGTAATTTAATATCAAATGTGATTAATTATATAACAACGCACAGAGTATGCTCATATCCCATTGCATATTAATACCTTTTATTTAGAAGTCAGAGGGCATCTGCAGAACCATCTTATTTCCGGACAAAGCTTTGGTCTGCTACCTCCTCGAGCATGGCGCTAACCCTGATATATCAGACAACGAAGGCAACCTGCCTATCCAGTTTACCAAAGATGAAATCGTCAGATACATGATACTCTTGAGGTAGAGAACAACACATGTTTACATTATCAATGCGTAGCAGCGGCATAGCGTGGTCGGACTTATTGGGGGGGGGGGGGGGGGGGGCTCCTGCTCCTCCCCTGTAGCTACGCCACTGATGCGTGTTTAGGTGTTTAACATTTAGTTACTATAAAACTTAATCAAATAAATGCAGTTATTAGAACTTTCCTGACCGCGAAATAATCTTTATCTTGTTTTTCATTAATTTTCAAAGTGTGTAGGGAGGTACGTCTTTTTAAATCCTTTTCTCTAATCATCAGCACAATATTTGTGAGGTAGGAATTAAAAACAAATCCAGCTTGTGCTGCACGAATTCGAAAAAATATTTACAAATTACAATAACAGCTACCAACATGACCAACAGGTTACTTTCATAAATTAATAATAATTATTGTAGGTTCAAAACAAATCAGGTCCGTGTTCAATACATTTTACTAATGAATGTGACTCATCCACACAAAAGGAGCGTTTCCTCGACGAAGTGCGAGCTGAGAAAGTCATATTTGAAGTGAAAGTAAAACATTTAATTAAAGCTATAACCTGAAAGATTAGAGTTACTTTCTTCTATTATATTTCCAGTGCGTCGATGTAGTAAAAGGCAATCAACATGATCAGTTATAGTTTTAATGAGGCATGCCTAAAATATTTCAAAGAAACCAAATAATTATGAGTTTGAACATTTTGAATGAAGTTTCAAAAAATGTAGAAGAGATGAAAAACAATAAGACAGACACTTCCTTGGGTTGTTCCTTGCCTGTGTTTTGTGATAATCCTGGCTACTGCCAACACTCCCCTCCAAGTATGAAAGAAAGAAACTACCTATTCATACCAGGAATTAACTTGAGTTGCTATGGTCTACACTATACATGCTGGGTAGTCCCTGCCGGAAAGAACACACGCATCTAGAGTGTGGACCACAATGTTAAATTTGAGCGTTTTCACATTGTGAAAACCAACTCACGCTGTTCCCACATTGTGAACACACTGTAAGGTCACTACCGACACAATGTGAAATTGCCTTTGTTCACATTGTGTGAAATGGTGCCCTCACACTGTGTATCTCAGCAATTTCACAGTGTGTTCATAGTGTTGTCACAATGTGAGTTGGCTTTCACACTGTGAAATCGCTTGAATTTAACATTATGGTCCACACTGTGAACTGTGGTTGAGTGTGTTCTTTCTGGCAGGGATATAATGTCCTTCCTCGCATATTTAGCACACTTGAATGAAGGGAAGACTACAGCGGCATTTTCTTCTCAAACAGTCAGGACCACTTTCGCTTTTCCACTATCGTGAAAATAGCGGTTTCACACTATTCTCCAATCAATGTCGCTAGATGGCGCATATATCGTGGCGATAGTACCATGCGATACAATCGGTGATCGAAACAAAATAGAATTTTGTACAGCCGTTTTTTACATATATGCAGCTTTGTGTCCGCCATTCTCGCCTTCCGCGTGCTAAGTTTATCTTGCCGTTCTCTTATCTTGCCGAGCTATACGCCTCTCTCACACGCTCCCTCCTTTTATTTCGTTATTTCGCACCGTACTAGTTCGTACGGCATCAAACACCTGTCGCGTAAGTCTATGCATGCGCGAATCAACCGTTTATTTGAAAAACGAGCCCGCATAATCGAGCAAGATTTTCTTAAAATGTTCTGGCCAGATAATTTAGACAAACTACACACCATTAGTTTAATTATCAAGGATGCTACACATTTACTATTTAGATGATCTGTCCAGAACATTGGGCGAAAATAAATGTAATTTAATTTAATGTAGTCGTTGCACAAATATCCCCATTGCCACAACACGTGGAACCGAAAATGACGCAATACTGCGTGTCACGTTATAATCGCGGAATAGTGCTTTTCCGCTATTTTGGCCGATAGCGGTTTTGCGAAAGTGGTCCTGACTGTCAAAGGGATTTCTTTTTTTTGTGTACGCTGCAGTATCTGTATACATCGTGTAAGATATCAAGTTAAAACATATAGCATTGGAAAATCAACCTCTTTTCACTAATGGTTATTTTATTGGGTTGGTTCACAAAATTATGCACATCGGCTCTTGCATTAATTAGGCACATGTTTGACTGTAATATATCGGGATTAATTCTTCCTCGCTTGATACTTCAATATTATAGTTTTTACTCGTTAATAAACGTGCAAACTGTTAACGATGTGACGATCACTGTCCTAACTTTTTTTTTTTGTTTACGTTACGCGGTAAATTGGCTTTGCTATTTGCAATCTGTTCTACAGATTTGTCTACAGTAAATTTTATTTTCATATCATATTTAGGACTGGCTCCGGAAGTGCATCTCCAAAGTACAAAGGTAAGGCATTGATATTATTGAAATTACTTTGACTATAAACGTAATTTACTAGTAATTTCCATCCTGTATATTGAATTGAATTGAATTGAATTGAATTGAAAATGGTTTATTGAATAAAAGTACATGGCAGCTAAAAAGCTGAATTGCGTACAATTTTACAAAGTCACACAAACAAATAACATATAAATATAAAATTTGATATACAAAGACATAAACATATTAATACTGCTTTACTTTAAAACGTCAACTTCTAGGATGGCATAATTAGCCATGTAAAAATAAATTTAAATTAATAAAATGTCTGCACGATTATCGTAAAACTAAATCAATCGGAAAGTGTGATGCTAAAGTTTAGTGGAAATATGTTTCAATTGTTAAGATTGCGAATATATTACTACCATTGCAAGCAATACTTATATGCATATTAACGATTAAGCATGAGTATAAACATTCAATCTTAGTATCAATTAATATAACAATCTTAATCAATGTGGCGTTAATTAAACTATTGAGATGATAATTATGATAGTGCATAAAGATTTGTCAATCATAATTAAATTAAATGTGGTATACAAATTAATTTTCCATGAGTAAAACATTTTGCATAAACACCTTATAAAATGAGCTATTATTATGCACTTCAAAGCAATCAACTTATTAAAGCATTAATGTGTGGAATTGCCCAAACATGTGTATACACATAATACTTATACTGCACAAAGAATACCGTGATTCAATTGAAATTTTGGGTACAATATCAAAGTAATTATTACAAAAGTATTATATTAATGCATGTAATTATACAAAAAAATATATAACCAAAATCTGGGTATTGCAATAAAAAAGACAAAGAGTAGTCGTTGTAGTGGGATTTACTAATTTCGGTATGGTATATTAAATAATAATAATTCAATGTGTTATACTATTATTGCATGTAATATCATAAATAAGCTCATCATGCAGATATATAAAACTAATCATATATTGCAGAATAAATACAGTGGTTCAATTGGAATTTTGAGTGCGATATTAATAATTACTACAAAAGTATTATATTAATGCATGTAATTGTAGAAAAATATATATATAACAAGGATCTGGGGATTGCAATTAAAATGACAACGAGTAGTCATTGTAGCGGGATTCATTCATTAGGTATGGTATATTAAATATTAAATAATAACAGTTCAATGGGCCATAATATTATCGCGTATAATTTCAAAAATAAGCTCATCATGCAAGTATTTAAAAATAATCATATGGGTGTTTCCCCATGATACGTATTACTCAGACATGTCATTGCGTAAGATTCCCGATCTCTTACTGAACATTTAACAGTCGTACCATGAATGGGATGGGACTATTTCTGCACCGTTCAGTTCTGCATCTCAACTCAGTGAACGCTTCTCGGTTGCGCAAATTGCGACCATGGACAGCTTCTCTCTTTACCGGCATTGTAAAGCATAAATGTGATTAATCCATAGGGGAGGAGCCACTCATATAAGAAATGCGAGATGAGGAAATCATATTTAAAGTCAATATTATTGAAAGATTACTAGATATGGTAAGAAGCTACAGCTAAAAATATTGATTATTGTCGGGGCCAACGAAATTTGAAAACGAATATATGCTGACTTACGTACATTTCCACTTGGAAATGTTACGAATTACATGTATCACCTTTCAAGATTTCCTTCTTCCAATTAGTGGCTGCTTTGGACGGATTGGGTCACAAATTTCATCCAAAAACATGAGAATCGTGTTAGGTTAATTTTTCAAATAGAATTTAAATTGTAAGTATCAAACCAACGTCAAAATCAATTTAATACGAAAATACCATAACTTCATATACATCTAATACCTTTTTACCATGTTTACAATGTCAATTATTAGTTATCCTCATGCAACAGTGTTAAAAGCATAGTTCTGTTTTGGTAAAGAGGACGGTTCAAACCAAAAATTTTTTTCGTGATGTGATGACAAATGAAGTGTACAATTTGAACTACATAATCAACTTTATTTGATTAACATTGGTTCAGATACAGCTGAAATATGCAAAAGGATATCAGATTGGATTAAATATGGGGACCAACTTTATTCAATAATTTTAAATATATATTTCAAAATGCTGCACAATTTTTTTAATTTTCTTGTTGTTTTCGATTAGAACTCTAATGAATACATCTAATTATTTTGAACAAACATCAAATTCACATTCATTGCTAACGAATGGTTAAAACTTGAGGTGTCTGGAAAGCGCCCTTTTGTGTTAACTGCTGCTTTTAAAAAAAATATGAAAATAACCCTTTAACTTAACCCTAATAAGGCCGGGGGGTCATAATGCCCCCCCCCCCCCCCCCCCCTCCCCCCCTCCGCATTTTTGTTTATTGCTCCAAAACGCTGTAAGATGACGCGCCGCTCGGCCGCCGTCAGGCAGAAGGGCGTATCTCGAGTGTCGCGCCGGGATCTCAACACCGAGAAAAAACGCCTTTAAAGTTTGACATATTCAACCCTCTGTTGAAGCTTTGGACGTAGAATTTTTATTGCGGGGTTGATTCTAGTTGAAAGCCGACATATGAAATATTATTTTTAAATTTTAAAATTGATTCTAAACTTGATATTTCTTTGTCTAGGACCATTTAAAAAAAGATACGCCTTTCTGCCAAACAAATTTGAACAAATTCCTAGTTGCTTTTGTACGGCAGAAGGGTGTATCTTTAGATACGTGGAAATATCGCCCGGTATCGTCATGCTATCGTCAGGCAGAAGGGCGTATCTATATATACGTGGAAGTATCGCCCGGTATCGTCATGCTATCGTCTGGCAGAAGGGCGTATCTTTAGATACGCCTTCTGCATTACAAATGTGACTACGAAATAGTCCACATTTGTTTGGCAGAAGGGCCTATCTAAAGATACGCCTTCCTTTTGTACAATTTTATATGCCATTGAGATGATATTTTTTGGGAGCTGACTTGATGGATGTGACGTGTCTGACTACGGTTCGATCCGGATATCCGGTGCGGCGCGGCACCATCCAGTAATATAGTAATTAACGTACGCCATATGCATGCATTGGTCGCGCCGTCGTCAGAATTAACAGCTTACTAATACAAGTAAGTTAGTCTAATTCATGAGTGGACAATTATCTTGGATTTATTTCAGTATTATATATACGGTTCGTGCGCGCAAATACTTAGGTGTCCTTAAAATCCATCATTACTAGTAAATTGGGGCAGACATGACATGACATGACAAGTCTTGAGTCAGTCTGTCAATGACGCTGACGGTTTTCATTTGCATCACTTCTAAGACTTAAGTAACTGACTAAAGGTTCGTATTTGGTAACTCCTTGCAGTTGCACTCTTTTCTTATCATTCATGGTCTGTTGTAATATTTTTGTCAAACTGTAAGTAATTTGTGTACCACTTAAATCGATGTTTACGTCGCTGCGACGTAATAATCACGGTCGCTGAAAAAGAAGTTAGCGGGACTTCACCAGCAGCTATGCCGTTAGCTAGGGGCGACTTGTGACGTGATTGGAGAGAGAATATCGCATTCCTGCGACTCGTCTTATCGGTACTGGTTACGTCCGATATATGGTGGCTCAAAATTGGAAACGTAATCAATCGAGCAAGTGGGTGGCCAATACGATTGTTGTTTTCAGTTTCATATTTAGAGCCACCACATCAGTTTGAGCTACGGATGTAACCGCAGGAGTACGGTACTATTCTCTCTCCATTCGCAAGTCACCTGCCTAGCTAAGGGCATAGAGCTCTGCAGCTAATGAAGTCTTGCTAACTTCGATTTTAGTGACCGCTAAGTGAGACCAAAATTATTATAACCACAGACCCAAGGAAAAAACAAATAGTGCAATGAGTTATACGAACCATTTTAGTCAGTTTGAAGTGATGCAAATGAAAACAAGTATGGGCTGAGTGGACCATTTAGATGTGGGATAGATTCAGTGGCGTAGCGACGAGGGGGGGGGGGGGGGGGAACGTGCCCCTCCCCCCCCCCCCCCCCCAATAATTTGGAGAAAAAAATAGAAAACATAAGGGGACATTTTTTGGAAAAAACAAAGAAATACATAAGGTGTGCCCCCCCCCCCCCCCCCCTCCCCAATCAGTCCGACCACGCTACGCCACTGTATAGATATCATGCCTTCATGCTCTTTAGGAAAAGGAAGTTCAAATTGACAATTTCTAAAAATAGATTTTTGATGAAATCACACTTCACCACTATTGCATAACGAATACTTGTTTTTTCTGTTTTATCCTCACATGTACACATGCAAATCACACCCAATTACATGCAAGTCAGTCAATGAGCACAACCCAGACAACCAAGAACTTTCAAGTCATATACAAAGGGGCTCTGGACATCGTGATTTTAAAAATATATATATATTTATTATTTATATAGATCATCCTTGTTACCGTAGCAACATCATTCGTACAGGATTTTGTATGATGAATAAGTGCATAGATTAACCGTGCGTAGAAGCATGAATTTCAAACCCTGTAAAAATGAAAATTCAGTCATGTAGAAATGTACATGAAAGAATAACAACACAAATATGAACGCAACCCACATTCCATTATCATGAAAAAAATAAAGGTTATTTGAATGCAAATAAATGTATACAGATATTACATATCTTTTTCAAACAAGAAAATTGACATGAACATAGTAATTCTCAATCAGGCCGTTGCAGGACAAATACCTATACTCATGCAGCATTGGTTTTAATTCCATTTGAAAGTTCATTAAATAAGATAATATATGTGAAATAAGAATCATTCAATTTCAAATGCTCTCATAGTTGTAAAATTTGATAAAGGGTCCTTTCTAATAAACAACGATACCAAGAAAAGTACTTTTGGACGTGTAGTTTTTGTTTTAGGGCGCTTTGAGTGAGACCATGTCAGGTTCCTATTTTTGTCAATCTTACCAAGTCAATGCTTGATGAATGAGAAGTCTTACTGCCTGTCATATTTTATGCCCATTTAGACAGTGGGCCCAAAGGTCAATATGTCTTCCAAAATTGATTTTCATAACCTATTAGGGAGGATGGGAACAGTGTTGCAAATGATGGCCAATATATTAGCTAAAAACATCATTTTTTTTTTTACAAGTGCAAATGTTGAGCATTTTGGAAAAACGTGCATTTCCGTGAAGTGATCATTTTCGCATATAACACATAATAATGCTTTACATACATGTAAGTGTACATACACATAAACTTCAAACAAAATTAAACTTAAACCTCACTCAACTTAAAGGGTACCACCACCCAAAAATAATATTCTTATTAAAGAAAGGTAACATCTTTAGTATTCCATTCCATCAACAAGTTCACAAAAATATGTTTCCAGAAAAACAAATATATAATTGGAAACGCATCACCATGCTAAAGCATGCATTCATGCGGTTTGAATTACGCAGACTGCTATGTGTGCGGTGAATTGCAACGTGTGCAGAGCGAACGAATCGCCCGGGAATCTATTGTTTACAAACGTGCGCGTGAATAGCATTGGCGCACTCGCAAATGGTTGGCCCGTATGGAACCAGGAAATAGCAGTGGTTCCGTAAGTAGTGGAAATTAATTGCTTTGTTTATGAATTACACAACCCTTTGCAAAATGTTGGGTATCTGATATCACAAAACGGTACCAAAACATATAATAATGTGTTGTTCTTTGCCTGGTGGTCCCCTTTAAAACTAAAATTTACAGTTGTTATTTTAACCCATCAAGAAGTAACAACATTTTAGTACATAAACACTCAAATTGGCAACTCCAAATTGGCAACATCTTATTTTAACTTGCCATTTTTACATGTTAGCTCAATTGTTCCAAGTTCATCCAAAGTCCAAACTAGTCTTCTATTTTTTGCATAGTTGCCAATTTGACTTTTATACAGTGAAAAAAAATAATAGTGTATTGCCAATTAGAAGATTTAAGTCTAAAAGTCACAATGAAAAAAATAAATGAAAAACATAATACATAACAAATAATTTTTAAAAAGGTACAATAATAAATTAGAGCACAATTCATGAAAATGTTACTTTATTCTATATTATGTACATGTACGCTCTATGCGGATAAATTGAAAATTTAAGTCTAAGATTCAAATTTAAAATAAACAAATTGCTATCAGTGTACATTTAAACAAAAAATAGTACAATAATAGTTGAATGCATAAATCCGAGATCCTGTTATGACTTTTGAATTCTACCGATCCGAGAACGAGACAGGATTTTGTCTTTACCTAACAGCATAAGTTGAAGATACGATCGTCCACCGTGATCATTTAATGTATGTCCTGTCAGAAATTTCGTAATCAAGGTAATTTGAACAGCATGTTACGTTACCATAAATGATAATTCTGTTTAAATCATGTCAGAAATGCTAAAACTATAATTCATATACAAATTTGCTGTAATTGAGAAGATGATTTGTGACCTTACACCACAATAAGACCAATAAGTGGTCCTTCGTAGGCAATTTAAGACATGGTTATAGGCCATCTACAAAGTATGTACGCACAAAAGGGGGGGGGGGGGTTCGCACCGATGTGTATGGTATGCATACAGGGGGAGGGGGGTCTCATTGTTTGAAAGGCTTCGTGTCTCAAGCAAGCAATGGCTGCACAGTGCGCTGCATGCAGGATCCGGAACGACTGAACACATGATGGAGACTACCCGGCGAGCGGTGAAGTCACGCGCGATCCCAAGAGATTGGGGGGGGGGGGGGGGGGGGGGGGGTGGACCACATGGTAAATTTTGGACCAAAATATGCATATGTACTTTTTAGATGGCCCCCATCACAGTAAAATTCGTTACCTTTAAAATTGTACATAATTTGTCATATTCAGACGAAGGCAAACCCTATGAAAATGAGTGACAGAGATTTGGAAAATGGCTTTAGCAGTTTTAAAACAAGGGAGAAACGGCCACTTCAAAGATTGCCGCCCATTCAAGCACTGTAATCTGAGTAATTTTTATTTGATGAAAAAACATACTTAAACATGATTTCTGATGATCAAATTTTATAGAAGTTAGATTAAGATACCTTCATTCAGGAAATACAAACATTCTAAATCTCATATTTTTAACCAAAATTTATTTCAGCTAATAACAGAAACTACAGTTGAATCAACACTACTAGTATTATGGTGTGTCCATATTCCTCCATAATAACAAAAGATCCTCCTTTATCTAAGTTTGAAATTTTCAAGGTGATAAGGGCATTTCCACGGTAACTCGCGTTACACTTTATGGTACATCACCTACTTCAATGTGCAGTAACTCACATTATTTTATCGAACTGTAGGCTGATTTTATCACCAAGGATTAAGTAGATTTGCACTAACTAGATAACACAAAAAAGACTGACAGAGCTATATTTAGGAACCTTTACAGAAGAATCCTGTTTGGTAACTCGCGTTACCAAAAAAAGACATGGACAAAAGTCAGTAACCCCTAAAACGTGAAAAGCACGATTAAAATATTAATCCTGGTCAAATATGTTATGTGCTAATTTGACATTTGTATGTGTCCTAGGCTATGAGTTAGTATTGAACAAAATTTCAAAGAATTTGGGAATAAATTGTAGGATGCAGAATTCCAGCATCACCACCGCCTGGTTGGTCGAAGCGCGCTTCACGACGATAACGGTGGTCGAACTCATTGTCACATCCGCGTCGTACATCAGATCGTCCCCCACAGAGATTGTAACCGATGTTACGCCCGACTTGATGAGCGGACCTGTGGCCGAGAGCACGATCATGACCCAGGACCAGCCCTAGTTCCACTGATCTCTAAATATTCTTGTGCAAGCCTTTACGGTTAAATGAGTAAGGGAAGTATATGTGTGATCTGCTACATTCTTTTGAGTTTTATACTATTCTAGCATATTGATATCAATGAGTTAGAACCAATGATGCTAATTACCATGGTAAATATCGCTGGTCCGTAATCGGGCCCCTGGGCCCAGGTACCATTCTTGTCCTGACGGTCGCTGAAATGGGTGCTACGTCTGCCCAGATGGTCACGATGACCAAAATCACTGTTTGACTCGACACTCGAAGTTGTCCTGACAGGGACTCCGGTTGCCGAATTCGTCACCTCATACAGTCCAATGGTTGAAACTGGCACCACGGCAGGCCCCACTGTCGAATTCAGCTCTGCCCTGGCTGGATGGAGAGCAGCTGTAATAAAAAACAAATAAATTTCATATTTATATTTTGCATTTGAGCCATTGGCATGAGGAAACTGACATTTTAACAGGAGATTGTCACTCAAATGTGTGCTTTCAAGTTTCATCTCGGACTTGGAATGGATGAACAATGACATGAAAATCTATGGGTGGGTTTGCACTACGAGTAGTACGATTTCCAGTAAATACACATTTTTAATGTGAAATTTGAGAGCATAATTCACTAATATCCCGTTGAGGTACCTCAAATTAGAAATCTTATTTGACAACTTTATCCACCCTAGACCCCGGCAGACTCATATATAAATTTTTATTTGTTTTGTTACATTCCCATCCTAATGTATTGTTCAGAAACCAGTACGCTTTATCGATGCACCAAACCCTCTGCGCTACCGGTCTATAAGCACCAGTATCCATTTCCATATGTGGAATGGAGAGCCAGGGAAAATCATGGATAGGCCTATAGATGTGTGCAATCTGCTGGACAGCACAAACACATTTTCAGAAATATATAACTTTTGAGGGAGATTTGCACAATATCTAGCATTGCCAGTGGGTCACGATGTATGGGGCATGTACAAATAGATGTAGGGCAAGTTAACTTATGGACTAGTTTGCTTGCCCATCGGGCAACTGATATTTATTTTCAACTAAACAAGACTGTAAGCAAGCGTGTCATCCAAGACTATTCGACAGAAACTTTCCACAGTTCGATCATTTTCTGCATCCAGACCCAGTCAAGACGGCCATGCTGAGATAGTGAGGTTCACCATTAAACAAGATGGAAATCCCTTTTCTTCCTGCCATATGAATTTCCTGCTGAAAACACAAGGTTTGTATATGCCGACATCATCACGACATAATTGTCTTGTGTTATATACGGTGCTTGACATAACACATGCCCCCATGCCCCCATCGCTTACACAGTGAATGTACAGGTAAAGGCTATTATACAGGGTGGCCCAAACAAAACGGAACGGGGCACTTCCCAAAATAGAGTAACAAAACGATTATTTCCATCGGATAGGGTGTCCTTTCCAATGAAGAACGATACTAAGAGCAGTAATTTTGGACGTGTAGTTTTTGTTTTACGGCGCTTTGAGTGGGACCATGTCAGGTTCCCAGTTTTGTCAATTTTTACCAAGTCAGTGTCTGATAAATAAGACTTACTGCCCGTCATACTATCGAATAACTATGCCCATTCTCTCGGCACCGCTCGGTACACTAACAATCACACTAACAATGGCGCGTGGATTGCTCGCGTGTTCAATGGTATGACGGGCAGTAAGTGCGACTTATCAGGCACTGACTTGGTAAAAATTGGCAAAAATGGGAACCTGACATGGTGTTACTCACAGCGCCCTAAAACAAAATCTACACGGCCAAAATCACTGTTCTTGGTATTGTTTTCATTGGAAAAGACACTCTATCCGGTGGACATACTCATTTTGTAACTATATTTTGGGAAGTGCCCCGTTCCGTTTTTTTGGGGGGGGCACCCTGCATTGTATTTTATCAATGAAACACCAACGGGGATGATATTTTTATATGGAAATTGGCTGTACTATGACCACTTTATTTGTTCAATATCTTATGTTTTCTGTTTTATTTACAGGATCCAAATTCGACAATACTTCGAAGGACACAGTACAAAGCAGGTGAAATAAAACTTTAATACGAAGTATTTTACCATACATTTTTTAGTTACATACAGTATAGTTCTAACTTATATTTTGTATAAAACATTTTTACCGGCTCGATCAAGATCTGTATACAACATTTGTAAATGTTTAATTTATAAAATGATTATTGATAGGAACGTTTTCCTATCAAATGAACTAACGATTTTGATTAAAGTTCGCTAAGGAGTTATGATTAAAATTGCACTTGCACTTTCGTGCTACACAGCCTGATCAGTCGAGAGTTTGAACTGACCTGAAACATAAAGAGACTATAATATATACAATATTAAAATGATTCAATTTCTCACGCATATGTAAACGAAATACAAAGCTATCTTTTGATTTATTTACATATACCAACATCCCAAATTTATTTTTATTAAATAATTTTAATTTAGATTTGCTTTATGATTACCGAATATCGCATTGGCCAAAATTTTGTTTGTGTTTCAATTTTCCCCGAAACAGTAATATCAATCATATAGACTGCACGTCAGATAATGATTTATCAGAAATAGCCGACGAAATCAGTATGGACAAGTTCTATCAGCTTGGAGTTGCTCTGGGCTTCACCATTCCTCAACTAAACCAGAAGAAAAACGAACAGCTAACCATCGATATGTTGCTTGAGTGGAAAAGGGGACTCCCACCTAACGTGAATGCCAAGGAAGCTCTAGTGAGTGTAGGACTACTCGAAGATGCAGCAGAAACACAACTGGAACGTGGACAAAATGGTGAGCACACAAGTCCAAGCATGGAATGGTCAATCTGTAATTTCATGTTGTTATATTGCAAGAGATGTTTGATACGTAAACGTATGATAGTTTGATCAGATTAAGAAATATTGTTAAGTTAAAGGGATAGTTCAGTTTTGGTATAGAGGGCGCTACACAAAATAATTTGTTGTGAGATAATGAAAAACTGAGTGTCAAATTTGAAAGAGCATACAATTTTAATGTCAGAATAAACTTTATTTAATCAAAATCGGTTCAGAATTGGCTGAAATATCCATAAACATAACCATTTGTAATATTTGTGGGGCCCCACAGTTATTCGATAACTTTAACCAGCCATTACAAAAATGTAAAAAATGCTTCCTCTTTTCAAAGATTTACAAAAGACGTTTTTAAATAGTTGTTGATTATCTTTCTACCTAATCACTATTTCAACAAAACATCACATGCACGATATTGTATTTAAATTGGTTAAAACCAATGAGTTTTTAGAGAGCGCCCTCTTGAGTTTTAACAGCTCTTTTTGAATGATAACAGGCTTTTTACTTAGTCATTTGTAATTTTGTATTCCTTTCGAGCATGGTGGAGTTATAAATATTAGTTTTTTTATGTAATGGTGCAGGTTTTGGTTACTTACATTCAGTTTGACCAAAACTGTACTCTCTTTACCAAAACTCAACTATCCCTTTAACACATGTGTAATTATACGTGTATACCCTCAAATACGACGAGATAACAATCTTATCATGTGGACAATTGTTAATTTCATTTTCGGGAATATAATATAGTATATACAAACATAACTACATTCATTTATTGATCATAATGCATTAGACACTACTGTAATCCTATTTACACCTACATAGGTATTTTGTATGTACCCTATGTAGAAATAATGGTTTATTAAACAACAACAATTTTCCACAATTTTATAAATAGTATAATTTTAAAGCAAATAAAATAGTCTTTACTCGGAAACTGGGAAACAAGTTCATGTCTTTAAACAGGCCTTAAAGGGACTTGGTAACATTGTCCAAATCCTCAAAATCCAATTGGAATTCTAGCGGTTCTCTCATACCTTGTTGTGTTCTTATTTTTAAAAATGTGTTTTTTCGGTTTTTCAAATTTCCATTTCGTTAAAAAGATATTTACGATTGAAGTGTAAATCAGAACATCACTTTGCATTTTTGCTCATTACTCGGCCATATAACGTCCGTTTAACTTGGAATGTTCACACAATACCCAGTGGACATATCAGATAACAACAATATACATTGAATCAACCATTCATCACTTTTTGCACATGCCAACAATTCCCTTTAAGGGAACCTTGAATATCAGGTCTCGTTTGCAGGGAATGGGTTGACAATCGTGCTGTCTAATCCCTTTTTGTTCGTCCTTTCCCCTTTTCGTTTCATGTTCTTCACGGGATTGGTATTTCAGTCAATGTTGGTAAAGGGTAAGTTCTGCAAATGTTTTAGATATAAAGTATTAAGTAACGATGTATTTTCTTTTTTATAACGGATGATAATTTTTTCGAGAAAATTCTTAAATCTTAATTAAAATGTTGCTCTAGACGTTTTTTTTTTCTCGACTAGCTTTTTCTCGAGATAACGGATTTTCAAAAAATATATATTAAATAATTCGTCTTTGTACTTTTAATTGAAATAATATTATTATCTCAATTAACAATACAAAGACGAATTATTTAATATATATTTTTGAAAATCCATCTCGAGAAAAGACTAGTCGAGAAAAAATAATTAAATCAATTGTATTAGAACTTAGGCTCCAATAAGAAACTCATTTTTGAGAAATGTTGGCGATTGAAATCCTTTCATGATATATATGAATTTCTCTACCTTCACTTGAATATAAATATATATATTTGATCATTTTCTCTTAATTTTTCTTTACAACTAACCCTTGCCATTTTGTAGTGAACTTGATGATCGGACTGTAGCTTTAATTGCTCGCACCATGAAACCTGAACAGTTCTACGATGTAGGGAGGAAACTCGGACTGCGGAAAACCGAGCTGGAAGACCTAGAATGTCGGCATATGGTGAACGCAAAAAGAGCTGCCTCACAAATGTTGTCTTCGTGTAAAGCATCGCAGAAACAAGGCGCACAGGCTAAACAAACCGTACGAGAGATTTGGAATTCAGTGAGGTCTGCTGTTCAACAACGAGAGGAGGACGGTATGATATGTGGGGTTAGCTTTGCACGGTACATGCGAAATTGCCTTCTCGATACCAAAACTATTTTCTGTTGGCGACGTAGCATTATAATTTGCTAACAAAACAAAAATCCTTACAAGAAAAAACCTAATAAGTTGAAGACAATTTTCCTTAAATCGTGCAGTAACAAAAACTCTCTATGTATGCGTCATCTATCTGTTACACACGATGCAAATATCATTATATTGGTCAGAATGGCAGAAATTTTACATGATATCTTGAATTTGGGGCGATCGCAAGAATCAGCATATACCTTTACAAATATGTACTAGGCCAGAATATATATTAGGTTTACTTCTTTATCACCTATGGCCCGAATTCTCTGTGGCTCAACTTGAACCCGGCCTATAAAGACAAAGACTACCGTTAACAAGTTTAACCATTTTGCACCTGCAGACCTATTGTATTGTTTCTATTCGCCACCGGAGATATTCTAATTGGTTCCTTTCTTTATCCAGTCAATCACTCTAGTTCTGCTTAGGAATTTACAAAGGGATGCTTGCTATTTCAGTAATAGTATAACCGGTCACCAGCAATACAATATCCTGGATGATCCAGGACGCAATTTGGCTGATGACCGACTATACTATGACGGAATTTCAAAGGACCCATTGTTCTGATGCCAATAAGGAGAACTCAAGGGACTGACTGGATAATGAAAGGAAACAATTAGCATATTTCCGGTGGTAAATAGTAACAACATAATAGGTCTGCAGGTGCAAAATGGTTTTACTGGTTACCGGTAATCTTTGTCTTTTTAGGCCGGGCTCAAGTTGAGCCACTGATGAGAATTCGGGCCAATATCTTCATCCGTAGCCAACCCAGCATGTTCCTTTCACTTGCAGATGAAGCTGAAACCGTATTAAGTGAACAGCTTTTCATTGTCCTATCGAAGAAAATAAACCCCAGTCTAGTACCTATTCAAAACTTCAGCGTTTACCTAGGGTTTGGAACATCTGAAGGAAACCGTGCTAGAATGAGGGGTATGAACCAAGACAATGTAGAGATTGCCTACTCCGAGTTGCTCCAGGCATTCAGCTACAAACATGGCACAGGAAGGGACAGCGCCTTCAAGCTCCGAAACATTCTCAGGAAAAACGACATGGTACCGATGGCTGAATCACTCGAGAGGGGTAAGAATAAAACATCTCATACCCGTAATAGTACGTGACCCTCTGGTACAGAGGGCGCTGAACAATTATTCACTTGCGGGTAGAGGAAAATGAGTGTACACGTGATAGATATTGCAAGAGACGTTAATTTCGAAATAAGACAATGTGTGTTACCTTTTCTGTTCAAAATCCGTTTAGAATCGGCTAATAATCCACCCATGCATTTATAGCAATAATATAGATCAAAATGATTCTAGAATTTTGTTTAAACTTCATTTAATTTTGAAATTACAGAAATGCGAAGATTGAACATCGATGTACAAGACAAGGGTCCCGACGTCTCCACTCCTTCCGAGTCTACAGGTAAATGGGAGAACATAAAACCCATTGACCTTTAAACATCGCTTCATGTGGATCTGTGTGACTATGTGTTTGCCAAATGTTTCGCTACAATGCATTTTCGTTGGCCCTTAAAGGGGACCACCAGGCAAAGAACAACACATGATTATATGTTTGGTACCATTAATTGTGATATAAATAAATACCCAACATTTTGCAAAGGGTTGTGTAATTCACAAACAATGCAATTAATTACCACCACTTATGGAACCACTATTAGTTCATAGTTCCGTACGTGCCAAACATTTGCTATTCACGCGTACGTTTGGAGACAATAGAATCCCGGACGATTCGTTCGCTCTGGACACAGGTAGTCTTTGTACATGCAGACCCATAAACGCATGCTTAAGAATGGTGATGCGTTTTCCATTATATATTTTTTTCTTCTGGAAACCTTTTTTTCTGAACTTGTTGATGGAATGGACTACTAAAGATGTTACTTTTCATTTATAAGAATACTATTTTTGGGTGGTGGTACCTTTTATTTTTTTCTTTCTACAACTTTTGCCGGGTAACTGAGACATATGCCACATTACACATTAAAAGGGACCTGAAGTAGGGTATAATAAATTCAAATATAGGGTCAAATAATTTTACCATGCGATCAGTATTGCATCCCTGGCTTTTTTTTCTCGTAAAGTCTATTTTTATCATAGCAAACATATGGGACATCCATTACCATGGTAGCTGCTCTCTACCGTGCGTCCCAAAAAAAACTATACACTTTTGAAATGGCTGCCGAATAAAAAAATATATGATTCTGGGGGAAAAGTTTTATATGTATGGAAAGCTCATAAACTCAACTTTCATATGACACCAAAAAGTCCGAAAATAATTCATGCTTGGGTGAGCACTGCTCACGTTTGTGAAGGGTATGAAAATTAGGTTGCGCAGGAATTAGCCTTCCAATTTGTGAGAGGTACATCCTTTGGAGCTTACGGAATTGAGGATGATATGACCAATTTATGATCAATTGTGATGAGTTTGGGTTTGCTGAGTGAAATTTGTGGTTTATGGGATTAACATTTTATGCATGAGTGAACAGGATTGCATTTATTATTGTAGCATTGTAACTTTCCCTGGTAGACTCAGTGGTGTGTTCATGGGAGTCAGGACGGGGTGATAGTACATGGTGCAGGGGAGGTGAAATGTGGGGTAGGACTTTGTTGGGTAGATGGGATAAGGGTCAAGAGGACATGTAATGCCCCCCCCCCCCCCCCCCCCCCCCCTCTCTCTCTCTCTCTTCCTGGGTGTGCTTGTGCATATCTCGACAATTCATATTCGTTGGTCTCCACTCCAAAATATCCGGACCACCTTCCCTTATCCCGAATTCTACCTACATTTCCCAAATTGGACTGGTTGCTATTATCCATTGACACCTGAAATCAATCACAATCTATCAGTCAATCAAGCAATACCGTGAATTAGACAATCAACATTCAGCTATCAATCACTTAATCAACAATGTATCAGACAATCGGTACATGTACATGTACCATCACCCCATCCTGACTCCCATGAACACACCACTGAGACTACCAGGGAAAGTTACAATGCTACAATAAACAAATGCAATTCCTGTTCACTCATGCATAAAAGTTTGGTTTAATAAACCATAAAATTCACTCAGCAAACCCAAACTGATCGCAATTGATCATGAATTTATCATATCACCCTCAATTTTGTAAGCTCCAAAGGACTTACCTCTCACACATTGGAAGGCTAATTCCTGCGCAACCTAATTGTCATACCCTTTACAAAAGTGAGCAGTGCTCACCCAAGCATGATTTATTTTCGGACTTTTTGGTGTCTTATGAAAGTTGAGTCCATAGGTTATCCATACATATAAACCTTTCCCCCCAGAATCATATATTTTTTTATTCGGCAGCCATTTCAAAAGTGTATAGTTTTCAAAGGATTTAGCTCTCACAAATTGGGAGGATAATTCCTGCGTAACCTAATTTTCATACCCTTTACAAAAGTGAGCAGTGCTCACCCAAGCATGAATTATTTTCGGACCTTTTTATGAGCTTTCCATACATATAAAACTTTTCCCCCATAATCATATATTTTTTATTCGGCAGCCAATATAGTATGTGTTTAACTGATTTAGCGTAATATAACAACATTATTGCAGTTATTCACGTTAATGGTTTGGTATAGACAACATTTCTTTATGGTATTTACGCTTTTTGGACATTTTGTTTAGTATTCACTTACGTCGTTGTTCGATCCATAGAAGTATGAATAAACAAACCAACCCGTTTATAACTAGAAGGCTCACTTAACGCGCGCAAGTCACGTGTCCCATAGACTTTGCACATGGGCAACATGGCGGAGTGAACCGATTTTTGAAGCTCCCGTAGCCCACTTCTCTACGTCATCGCGTAGTGACCTAGAAATACTGGACCAATCATCATGCTATGCAGTGCGTAGACTATCGCGCCTATTTTCCTGCGCACTGTCCTAGATTTCATCACGCTTATGAGAACAATGGGAGCCATTGTGACGTATGCATATGAACTTGTTTTATTGACCTCGATCCCGTGACGACGCGTTTGAACTAATCTGTGATTGGTTAACTGTAGTACCCAAGTAGCCCATAATGCAACCAGTTGTGGGCTCTTCCGGTGAGCAAAAATCGCTGCACTCTGGCAGCAGTGACACCCCCCTGGTTCGATCATAATCTGTGCGCGGTTCACGCACAGCCACGGGGGGCTCGCCGCAATGTGCCGCCAGCTATCGTGAGCGAAATTTTGCACGAGCGAAGACTCGTAATGCAATATAAAAGATGGTCTGTCGCTTTTATTATTCTGAGGTCTACTCAACGAAAAGGAGATTTCAAGCCTAATTTGTTCAGACAAGCTCTTCAATTACATTTTCTTTTGTTTAATACAATAGTCTCACAAGTTTCGAAATTTGGCTTGCAAATCGCGGACACCCCCTTTAAATGTTGAGATTTTACCATGGTATGTGATGAAGTACTATGAAATTACTACAGTCATGACAGTACACCATAGTATTTTGGATTTTTGTTATGCGGGTATAACAAAGGCAAAGATTATAATTTTATGATATCATACATTTCCTTAGAATTATATTAGATACAAATATACAAACACTCAGATTAAGCTTTTAAATTAAAGTACGATTTGTCTCGATAGTAATACTTGAGAATCTAGTCTTAGAATGACCAATATCATTACAAGATTCGTCTCAATTTTTAAAATGCCATAAAATGAAACACAGTGCAACTAGTAATCGAAAAGTGCAAATTGATGACAAATTGTATCCCATACTGCCTATTGATTTGTAATACAATAAAAACAAATCTTGGAACGCTTCTAATTCAATCATAACTATTCAATCTTAACCCATTTCATTGTTATGCTACCCTAAAGCAAAAAAAGAAAAAAAAGAAAAAAGAGGTAAAATAGAGATATGGACGTTCAAAGTGTTTTTGGTTGAATTGAAAAAGTAAATTACGGACTTTAATTTCATTTGAGAGTTAAGCTTACAGGTTTCTCCGATTTATCAAATTTTACTTAGGTTTAACTCAATCAGACTGTGTATGGATCATTATACCTGTCTCTTCTTGTAATTAATCCATTCATTAGCAGAGCATATTTAGACATGAGAAGTATGAGAATTCACCATAGATATGCAGTCAGACCATAGTAGGTTCATGGTCAGACATAGCGACTATATCAACCAACCTGTCTTTAGTGGCAACCATAAGTGATCCCTTGCAGAATAGATCAATGTTATCGTACTTTTCTACAGAGGTCACCTGTTTACAGAATAGCTACTTTCCATGTTGCTGGTCAGTGCACTACAAACAGTTTTTATTGTATTAAATCCTTAACAATACATTTTTTCGGTAGGAATGGCATCAACCTCTTCAGAACGTCTCCGTCCTACTGCCAGAGAAACCATTGGCAGTGTGGGTGGAGATCTTTTCTTAAAGGATTATGACGTCAGAATGTCTATCCCAGCTGGAGTTCTCGACCAAAGGCAAGATATATCCCTCGAGCTACGGGCAAATCCATCGCCATGCCAGTCAGATGACCTCGGGTCCGATAAACCGGTCCTCATCACGTTACACAGGTGTAACATATACCAATCACAATCTGATCTTCATCTCCAAGTAAAAGATTCAGGTATGAGTGACTCTAACTATATCTGTTTTCAAATCGCTAATGATCACTACTTATAAATATCATATGTTCAATGTTCAATGTTCAATGTTCAATTTTATTTCATTTTCAACAAGAAGGTACATATATTTACAATGAATAATTCACAACAACATTTGTGAAAGTATAAACAATAAATTATAAACATTGGCAATCAAAATGTATGTTGATATAATAATTGATTAAAATATAATGAATTAAGATACTACGAAATTTTTATATTTTTAAACAAGGTACAATTCAATTTTGACATTTAGAAATAATCATATTATAAAAGCGGAAACAGAAAGTAAACGAATGTTGCTGTATGTTTAAATTTCAAGTGAAAATGGAGGGATCCACTAAAAAGCATGGCTTGTAGAATGTGGAATCCCTCAAAAATTAATGTTTTACAAAGTAATATGGATATAAGTTAAAGGATATAAGTTAAAGGGATAGTTTTGTTTTGGTATATAAGACTGAACTTTAGAAACCAAAACCTGCACACTTACATTACAAACTAAAAGTTATAACTCCACCATGCTCGGAATGAATAACAAATTAGAAACGACTAAGAAACAAGCCTGTTATCATTACAAAAATAGCCGTTAAAACACAAGATGGTGCTCGCTAAAAATGCATTGGTTTCATCCATTTGCATACAAAACTGTTCATTTCATGATTAGACAGAGAGATCATCAACAACTATTCAAAAACCTCTTTTGTATATTTTTGAAAAAGTGTAAGTATTTTATATATTTTAGACCATCACCGAATAAACCTGATGGCCCAGGTTTATTTCGATTGGATATATTTATTGATATTTCAGCTGTTTCTGAAGCGATGTTGATCAAATAAAGTTTATTCTGTCATTAAAATTATATGCTCTTTCAAATTTGACAGTTTTTCATTACATCACATAAAAGTATTTATTGAAGCGCCCTCCATACCAAAACTGGGTTTCGCTGGGAATCGAGTCCGAGACCTCTATTACTTTTACAAGACCGTTGCTCTGAACATAATGCATTTCTGGTCAGTTTCCTCTATGTTTGAATTGATTATCTACATTAAACACACTTCCACCTGAATATATCATGTTTGCATTTATATTCCATTACAGAATGATAAACTTAACTCGTGTTCCTAAGGCGTCAAGCTACCGGGAAGCGGGGGTCCTCCATTGCATTACATCATCGATACTGCCATCACCGCTGCAACATGATTTTAACGAGAGGAATCTTGACATTCTTATTTAGTTTTTACATGTGTACCCATTTGTATTCTGTAAGAGATCAATCGTGTACTTAATTCACAGCTCGCAATAGTGATCACATTACCTCAGCCATGTATTCTTTTCGTTGGCTGCCCATTACATTTCATATTGTTTTCTAAATTGACTTCCATTTTGTTCATATATCCACCCTCGATTATTATATTATATCTTATTAAACAATAATCATACTCCTTCCAGTCGTATTCTGGTTCTGGCTTATTTGCTTTCCCCGATTTGATATTGCGAAATATAAATATTAAATTGTATGATGGTATTATATATATATATTCTTATATTGTATGCCTAAATCTCAGAGGGTTCTTAAGTTTTCGATGTGTGCATAATGTTTGAATATTGCCAAGAATCATTCGTTGATTCAATGACATACAACAACTTGACAAAGCGAGCGAAATGTATTTCTTATATGAGGAATAAACGATGTTTTGCATGCATTTACCATGGACTTTAATGTTCATGCATTTACATATATCGCAATATAATTCAAGAGTATTACAGTTGTCATGGTTATTGTAATTTATGTGTATTACCACAAGTATATGTATGACATTGATCCTTCTAAAGATTTGGACCACACGTATTAAAGGGACATTCCCTCTTTTGCAAGCCAAATTTTAAAAGTTGCGAGGTTATTGTCTTATCTGAAAGAAAATGTCATTTAATAGCATGCCTGAAAAAATTAGGGCTTGAAATCTCTTTTTCGTGGAGTTATAGACCTAAAACTAATAAACCGTCGTCCAATTTTAATTGTGCATTATATGTATATTCACCCAGTGAGACAGTTCGTACACGGATTCCAGGAAGTACCACAACGCTATGCGTGACCCCTCCGTGACCCGCGCTAGCTACGTGACCCGCGCACAAATAAGAATAGCATGACCGCACACTAGGCAAAATAACCAAACCTCGCTTAAACTGACTACATGTAATTACATTTTAATTTTTGAGATTGTTTTCCATGACATACCTTTACAAATGTCGGCTTCACAATACCTTTACAAGAATAAGTACAATATAGTTGTAATATTATGCTAAATCAGTTAAACTCTTTTATTGACCGATATATAGTCTGATGGAGGGACGCATTCGTTTTCATTCGTAGAATCCAAATTATAGGGCTGTTCGATCTGATTTTGTGTGCGTGTGTTTCATTTATCCCCATCCTTCACCTGGAAACTGTTCAGACGTTTTGTAAAAGAGAGACTGTCCCTTTAAATGCCAATCTAAGTTACATGCTTCTGTAAATATTACCAGAAATTTGTTACCAGTTTTGTTCACTTTTGTTAACATATGAAATGAGAGGTAAGCGAAAATCTGTGCAATAATTTTTTTTTTATTTAACATGCTGTCTTTTGTGATCAGATTGAATGTATTCATATATTTAAATTTGACTATTCATGGGTATATTCTATTTTACGGCATAAGCGTTGCATGGTTCTGAGAATGAGTGTCATGAATAGTTGTCGGGTGTTTCGGAGTACAAATGTAGCACAATAAGGATTTTTACCGTGATTATCACAAAATATATTTATATCATCCACTCATATTATTTCTTTGTAAGTACATAAATAGTGGTGATGAAGTACAAATACAATCACGATGCACTTGACGTCTTCCTCGCTTTACATTCAGTATGAAATCTTAGCATCCATTATACAACCAATGAAATGTACGGATTTGTATTTAAGTGAAAATGTTCCAATGTGATTAATGTTCTGTAATTATTATTCATGGAAATATATTTAATGTATATGTAAAACAATATACTTTGGAAAATGTTAATACAAAAAAGGCAAGTAACACTTGTTTGTTCAGGAAATCGGCGCAGCGACTCAAGGAATTTCATGAAAATGTACAATGTCCAAATAAAACAGTTGATGCATTTCTTACATGTAAAAATATAACACTCCATATGAGGATAAACACTAAACCGTGCCGGATATTAAAGAAAATTACTTAAATCTAGACCTACATTCGTTCGAGGACATGTTAAGGTAATTACACAATTTATAGTAGTTGCATCATCAGTTGCAAGGAACTTGTCCACGAGTATTAAATTGTGTTAACACGCACGTTTCTGATATAAAAGTATACGTACATCATTCTTTGTAATTAATATCGTATAGTCGGCTATTTGCTGAGATTATGACAAACGTATTTACAAAATTCCAGAAATCTATGTATACTTGCAACTATGATAATGTATGTTCATAGGAGTTATCTGATGCTTACTGTATTCTGGCTTGTTTATTGATATTTGATATATCATTCATGCTTTTCAATTCTGTTTGAGATATCTGAATTTTAAACATTTTTATATATTGACATGATGATTTTGTATGCACATTTTACTCATTGAAAATTAATGTTTTCAGAATAACTCCAAATGGTTTTACAAATATACTCCACATTCATCCTGTATTGTAAATATAAGACGTATTATAAACATACAATTTTGTAAGAAAACCTTTTTCAACTGGTCTACCGCCATGTTTGCATAATTAAAAGAAAAGTTCAATGTGTGCATAATAAGTTTGCATTATTCATGATACAGTTTCCTTTAATGTACAAATTTGTTTTATTGTGTAAATTACAAATGTGTATCATATTTTAAAAGTACTGTTTTTAATTTTCGTTATCAATAATGTTTGAAGTGTTGTATTAGATTTACTTGATGTCATAACTATTATCTTGGAACAAAGTCCACCACACGTACTGTCAAAAAATTGTTTGATTGTCTGTAAAGTATAAAAGCACAAGTTGCAATATCGTTGCATTACCGCTTAATTCCAATTGAACAGAAAATATGTTATAACATGGTAAATAGTACGTATTTCGTTGCATTAAAGGAAGCAACATAAGTTTTTTGTTTTCTACTCGCATCTATAAATGTATAAACATGTATGACTGTATTATATGTATATTATTTGTTCAAGTATACATGAACTATTAGGTAAGATTGCCTTACGTGGAGATGTACAGGGTGGTCCGAACCTCCTCAAACATGTGTAGCTTCACTAACTATGTATATTTGGGCGCACTTCATAACACTGAACCAGTGAGATTCTATTTGAATTATTGATACTGTACATCTTTATTGTACATCTTTATGCTACACTGTGCATTGTTTGAATAACATTTCTTTCTGAAAGAAAAACTCATGTAATCTTTAATATGTAGCTTCCGCGCAGCGGCTGTATGCTTTGTTTTTCTTTCGGTTTGCATTTATTATGTGTGTTTTATGCTATTTTGATACGTTGACATAATGATGTTTTGTGGAAGTTGTATAGTCTGTAAGATTCTTTTCAGAATTGTATGTTTCTATTTCGCATTTTTGTAGCATGACCACATGGAGTAAATTGCCAGCAAACCAGCCCTTCCAACGAGCTATAATTGTTAAATGTATGTGTTTTGCACCGATCAGTACAGTGTTAACCCACCTTTTTAAAAGATGAAACCATATACCATTGGAATCAATTAGGGTTTCTGTGTATGTATGAAAAAGACGAACATGTATATCCATAACAATTAATTTCTTGTTCGCTGAATTACAAGGTGTGGCGCGTTTTTGCTGATATGTAAGAAAAGAAACTAAAAGTTTGTCAAACTTCCCCATGATATATGACGCCTATGATTTCTAGTTCATACGTTTCCCTAATTAGTCAGGTTCGCTATGTCCAAATTTTAGGCTTCGTGAACTTTTTATGGGGATTTGCAAACCTATACATTTTTCTAATCTGTATAGTATAAAGAATCAGAAAATCAATGTTTACAATTTGCCGGAAGCATGCATGGCGGCCATCTTGGATTTTCAAAATGGCCGCCTTAACAATTGGTGTTTCTCAATATCTCAGCTTCCAGGCGGCCTAGAGTCATGATTTTAACGGCTAAACATATATTTTCAGAGATGGGGAAGACAGTGGTATAATGTAAAGTAAGATAAACATAACCACAGAGCGGCCATCTTGGATTTTCAAAATGGCCGCCATGAAAATCAGCGTTTTTCAATTTCTCACCATCCAAGTGGCTTAGAGTAATGATTTTAATGGCTAAACATACATTTTCCGGGATGAGGAAGCAAGTGGTACAATGTCAAATGAGCTAAACCACAAAGTGGCCATCTTGGATTTTCAAAATGGCCGCTTTGAAAATCTGTATTTCTCAATATCTCATCCAAGAGTCTTAGAGTCATGATTTTAATTGCTAAACATACATTTTCAGGGATGAGGAAGCCAATAGTATAAAGTAAAATAAGCTTAACATAACCATTATAGCACTAGATTATCTTGTTCATTATATTATAATGAATGTTATTTATGGCTCAGCACTTCTATGTGTAGCAAGTCATACATGTATCGTGTCTAGGCAGCTTCTTGGAAAACCTTATAGCAGAATCTTTGCATGTCATAATCATCATCATTATCACTGTCACTGGTCGGCAACATGACATTCCTAAAGTCCTTGTCATTCTACCTCTGAGTACATGCTGTACTGACAGAGTTCTATGTATGGTAAGTTATTGGTCCTACAAGAGCATCAATATGTTGAACAGTCTTCTCTGCACTGGCATCTCACCATCTCGATGATGGCCTTGAAGGCTGGGAGGACCTTAGTTGTGATTGGCTTTACCTGAGCAGCTGCTGTGTCCTTAGAAGCCATGCTGCAGTGGATCCAGGAACTGCTGCTGAGCAATGCTTTCATGACCCCATAATATGGCCTGGATCTGGACTCAGTGAATGTGCTGCTTGGAACATCAAGGGTGGATGGCAGCTTGTCACTTTCAGCCATATGCTTAAAGGGGTAGTTTAGTTTTGGTAGAGAGGGCGCTGCACATCACAATTTTTTTGTGAGGTAATGAAAAACTGAGTGTAGAATTTGAGAGAATATGCAATTTTAATGGCAGAATAAACTTTATTTGGTCAAAATCGACCCAGAAACGGCTGAAATATCAATAAATATATCTGATCTTATAATTATTTGGGGCCCAAATAATTAGATGATTTTTTCAAAAAATTAAAAAAATGCTTGCACTTTTTCAAAAATTTTCAAAAGCATTTTTTAAATAGTTGTTGATGATCTCTCTATTTAATCATTATTTCAATAAAACATCACATGCATAATTTTGGATGAAAAATGGTTGAAACCAATGCCCTTTTAGAAAGCGCCCTCTTGTGTTTTAATGGCTCTTTTTGAATGATAACAGGCTTTTTACTTAGTCGTTTGTAATTTTGTATACCTTTCGAGCATGGTGGAGTTATAACTATTATTTTATAATGTTACTGTCCAGGTTTGGTTACTAAAGTTCAGCCCTACCAAAACTGTACTACCCCTTTAAAGAAAAGTTACAATCGCAACTAGGGATGCAATCTGAATGCCCTTAAGCATTTAGTGCGTATGCAGCACAGACGAATGTAGCCAGTGATGACAGCCGCTGTGAAGTGACTTCATCGACATCTGAAAGCATATGCAGTGCATTGATGACTTCTCCGCATCTTTGGAGGTAGACTTGCAGCTTGGTTGCCTTGCCTATAAAAGAGAACCGTCCTGTGTTGTCTGCCCGTGTGAGTGCGTGGAAGGCTAGCAAAGCCTCTGCTTTTCTGGACCTAAAACTGTCTATATTGGCTGCACTTGGACCACTCCGGAAGCCATCGACATGGACGTGTTTCTCGGCAAAAGGTTGGTGCTATGACCAGCACCAGAACATCAGTGTATGGGTAGAAGACCACCAATTTTGCATCAGGTAGGTTAAATTCCGATCTTTGATGTCAGCTCTGCATTGTGGATCAGCAGTGTGTCCGCCTCTTCGTGATTATTGTCCTAGATTTGCATCTCGCTGTTGCTCCTAGTACGTCTTGCGGCAGATGCAATATCCAGCTTTGACAAGCCCTGGTCATGTTGCTTGTACGCCAGTGTTTTTGCTGCCAGATACGCAGTCAGATCAGTCTTCGTTTTGTCGTGGAAACGGCTCATTGGAATGTGATTGATGCTAGTGTCATCTCTGATCTGATATTGGACGGAATCTCTCCTTGTCTCTGTTTTTCCGTTGTGGTATTCTTCAGGGAAT